>JARHVA010002202.1:2037500-2050000 GCA_037957365.1 Torreya grandis
GTTTCACAACTACCCTCAAAATAGGGGCATTTATATGGGTTTTCATAGAGATAAGGCTCCTATTTTAATTTTCATAGATACATTTTAGCACACAATTTTTATTACACAAATTAGACTTAGGGCAGACACAAAGCAGAATAGAGATTCAATATCAGTTCAGGCCACATAGAGATCAAACTAGACATTCATTAGCACCCATATTGGGACATTAGTGCTATAGGTTAGTAATATCCACTAGAAGACACTATTGTCTAGTATCCCTAGCTTTGAGATAGTCTAGTTCATTGAGAGTAGTACACCAGGTACAATATAACTTTGCATAGATATAGTAATAGGTTTCATAGTTATGTTCAAATTTAGCTCATATTCAGTCACTTTATTTCAGATTCATACCAGTTACTCAGATTTGTGGGCATCATTCATGGCATGATCACTCATATGTTTAGACTAGTACACATATCTAGCTATTACATACTTGGTTCAAATTTACTATAGATAGATACCAAATAAAGGGCATGTGTGCAACACATAGTTTCCATATACTCAACTTTAGACAGGTTGATTTGATGCAATGGAAAGCTCCATGTCATTCTCTATATTGTATAAAATTTCTATCACATTACATCTTATCCCCAAATTCATGACTTACTCTATCTATAGTGGCTGGTATTCTTGAGTGGCCTAGAGCCACCTAATATTCTTAAGTGGCTTCAAAATTAAATACACAATTAGATACTTTCAACACTTTATACAATATAGTTAAAGATGCATCTACTTCACATAGGGGGAAATGATAGATTCATGACCTACATGAGTTATTGAGCCCCTACATGCGAGGGTTCAACACACTTACAATATTATCCAAGATATTCATACAGATTAGGATCCACCAAGAAGGGTGCATAGATGGCGTCAAAAATGGATTGAGTTCTTGAGGCACCCGTTTAAGGATTGAGCAAGCCTTTAGCTTAGTTCAAGTTATTCAATGATATGATCACTATGCACTTTCACACATGCATGTTGTCACTAGGTTCATTTATTAGTTTTCATACCTAACGAGGTGTATTCATTCTTTTCCTATTTGTATACTAAATTATTTTATTTTAGCACAATATTTTACTTTTGTTTATTTCATTTTTAGGGATTATTTTTTCATGTTTCATTGTAGGACATTACTTTTAATCATGTTTCACATATGCAAACCTAGATTCATATATTCAAACTCAACTACATGGGATTAACTTCCAAGGTAAGTCCATGTACGTTTCTTTTTCATTTATACTAGTCATTTCACTTGCATTACTAGCATAAATGGGGGAAAAGTGTAATCACTTAAAAGTGGTAATTAGATTCTAAGAGTGTCACTTGAGTTATCCTATCCCTAGGCTTTCCATAGAGCTATTATATATCCTTAGACTTGTATTTTTATCCATTCAATATATCTTGTTCACTTACAACCAGTCAAGACACAATCCCTAAACTGTCACCTCTAACCCCAATCCAACATTCCCAGAAGTCTAGTAAAATGACACTAACACCACACTTGGGACATTAAATCCACATGGTGATAGTGTACCCAAATGGGTGACACTATCCTTATCCCCAACTCTTCCCAAAAAATACGTTTTTAAATATGTGCCCCTCTTAATGTTGACCTAAGCTCATTTTATTATCTGTAAAAGTAATAATACCCTATAAATATAAGTCTAATCCACCTCTATTCACTATATGGAAAATAGATACAAAAGTTATTCAAAATAAAGACAAAGTTGTGTAAAATAAAGGTATATTATCCCTGTTATGCCCTACTTTCTCCATACTACCATCCTATTAACACACTCAAATCTTGGTCATATCACACTTGTAAAGAGAACTAGGGTTTACGCATGCAATCAAGATTTATAGGTATAATACATAGCTCCATATTTTAGTATTAGACGAATAAAACACACATGAATAGGCATAGGTGCTCCCTAAAAATATGAATGGTCTTGCAAAGAGGAGATTAGCACCACGTCTTGGACACTACACATGGATGGTACTAGTATCCAAACTAGGCACTACTGTCTAGTGAATAGATGAATATAAAAAATGTACTTTTGACACTCAGAACTACTTAGATCTCAATTTTTATAACTCACATCATCCACAACATTCTATTTTTAGCTAAGCCTATAATTCTCCCTATTTATTGCTATTATTAGAAATTCAACAAAAGAAAAATTCATTTATAAATTTGTCGCTCAATTATTGTAATTTATTTAGACATCTTAGCCTTTTAACCTAACATAGGTAATTACACATGTAAAACCCTAAAAGTTTAAATCATAGGCATTAGGTATTTAGAATGAATTCGCCTCTATAGAGGTCTCTAATGAAAATAGATCAGATGTAGTTATTCCTGAAGCCTATAAGACCTGATGGCCTAGGATGCCACCATATGGTGACATCCCATGGATTCAAATCCTAGAGGAAGTGCTAGATAATCCAAATAATCAGGAGGCCCAGATTCAACATGATCATGTCATGTGTCAAAGTGTAAAGGAAGATTATAAGAAAACATGGGATGATGCCAGGGATCACCTCTATAGAGACTTATGAGGGCCTGCGATGTTGTGTCAAATTCTTTCCCAATTAGTTGTGGGTGCCTTCATGATTCACTATGGATGGAATTTTACATGGTGGAAATCATGAAGTTATGAGTTTTATTGATGATTTTTCCCATGTACAACAATCAAAATTCCATTTGATGTATTTATAATTTTTTTTTGGTAAAGGAGGATTCCTCATTGCTTCATTAGATGATGCCACCTTCTCTCCTCTTAATAAATTAACCTTTTGCACATGCGAGGTAGTAGGTTTTAGAGAAATTACATACACCTTTTTGACATAAAATGTCATATCATCTTCATTCTCTCCATTAAATTCACATAGAAAAGACACATTAAAAAATATTTCCTCTACCATAGTGGGGAAAGGCATCACCTTCTTGAATCTAACTGCTAATATAGGTGAAAAAGGTGGGCCTTCAAAAAATCTTTCTTCTCTCATAGGTGGTAAAGGCAAGGCCTCCATAAATCTTCCCTATACCATAGGTGGAAAAGGTAGCTCCTTCTATGTTTCTAAAGACCACATGTCATGTATAAAACTTCCTCCCATGTTAAGCTCCTAGAACATGAAAGGTCTACAATGTCTATCTTTATTTATTGCATTGGCAATATATTGAGCCTTGAGGTTGTATTCTTCCATCCTATTGCTTCCATCCACTTGAAAAAATTATATCACCCAGTAACACCTAACCATCCCATATCAATCCACTACTTCATAGCAATACACCATCTGGAAATACTAAATCCATGCGGCAGCACTCTGTTATGTTGTATTACTATGCCATCTAACTGCTTTCCATTACCTAATAGAATTGCATCTCTTGGTAGCACCTAAATAGTTGATAGTAATTCATTACCTGATAGTAATACACTATCCAACAAAACAAAGTTGTGTAGTATCACTATGTCATGTGTTAGCACTGTGTCACATAGTAATACTATGTCATGCGATAAAACTATCTCATGTGGTAGCACTATGTTACATGATACTAGACTATTGCCCAACATCACTGAATCGCCCAATAATAATTATCACCCAATAGTTTTATACCATCTGATAATACTTATACATCTAATAACAATTCCCCATAGTGATTGGTCAATAGTACTATACCCCACAATAATTACTCAGTACCATTACACTGTCTGATATCACTTTACCACCTGACACCATTCAAATGCTTCACCTACCTAGCTTCTATCACCCATCTACATCTTGAGTCCTACAACATCCTACCTTAGTTACTATGATGTCAAGTGGTAATGGCAACTGTAAAACACTATAACAAATATCAGAAAAATTGAACATACTATCTTATTTTATAAACTTAGGAAAGAAGACTGCACAAATAACATACACTCCAAATATAGGGAATTTTAAACTTTTTAAAAAAAAAGTATCTATTTTTTTAATTATAGAATAATTTTAAAATGGTTTCAATACAAAAATCTTCATGGATAATGATACTTTTTCAATAGAAATAATTAATTCCAATCACATCTCACCACTCAAAGATTTTATTAATGACATGCCGCCCTTAAAAGACACTCTTCTAAGCACTTCATAAGATAATTATAATTCTCTTCAGATACCAAATTTTGTTGAAAATTATACTCAAAAAAATTGATAAAGGAAGAGAAGTACATGGATAATAGAAAGTTCTTTTCAAGTTGACTGGACTGTAAAAATCCATTTATAAAACCTATAGAACTAGAAAATGGTAATGAGCTTCCAACAGAATGCAAATGCAAAATATGTAGTTAAAAACTTAAAAAAGAACACATAATGTAACATAAACTGGATATAATTGAGAAACATTGTGAGAAACCACATGTAACTATGAAGCACCTAGATGGACAAATATAAAGAACACATAGAAGGAAAAATGGAAAATAATATATGCATGTAAAATATCTACATATATATAAAAATGATCAAAAATGATAAAAACATATTACTACGAAAGGGGGAATAATCAAAGATTAATTTGGAAAATTTATTTAGTCTAATCTTAAAGCAAAATATGTATAGTTCTCTACTATTTTCCACATTTAAAAAAAATGAAAACCCATTTTTAGTATTTTAGATTACAAAATTGTATTTCAACATAATAGGTTTCTTGATATTCCACAATCACATTGGTATGCTTGTGAAATGGAAAAATATCTAGCAATAGTTGAGAAAGAAGTTTGAAATAAAGTGTTAATAAATCACTATTTATCTCACTATTAATCAATGAGTTAACTACAATTGACAACACATCTTTGGTTTGCATGCATGTGTATAATTTTAAAAACTATTTAAGACAATCTCATCTATTAGCTGTCCATAAAATGGTAAAAAATCATAATGTATAAAATCTTCATAAATTGATTGTATCCAATTTAAGAGAGAAAGATAGGATGGATGATTATGCCTTAGTTATGAAGCTGTTGTGTGTTAGCGTTGATGGTGCATCAATGATGCAGGGAATAAAATCATTATTTATGTTCACCTTCAAACAATAGTTTGTCCATTTAAAAATCCAATTCATTGCATGGCTTATAGGATGAATCTTGTGTACAAAATTATTAGCACAGTTAGTAATGTTGTAAAAGTAGAAGAGCTTATTCGTGACATGCATTCTTACATGTCAAGCAACCCAAAAAGATTCTTGAAGATATAAAAAAATTTAATTGGGGTCACTAATGGTAAAAAGTGACTGAAATATGTTGAAACAAGATGGATTTTCATGTATGAACCTGCATGCATATTTTTTGAGGAATAATCATCCTTAACAGGTTTTATGTATAAATACCATAGGGAAGTTGATAACGTAAAATATTGTTGTGTCATTTAATAGATTTCAAAACATTATTGACAATATATAGTATTTTGTCAATGTTGAAGGAAATCAATTGTTTGATGAAACATGCCCAACAAATATCTATCTATAATAATGATTTTATACATTTGAGAAAAGGTGTATGTCAATCTTTAGATATATTATACACATTAAATGAAAGATTCCACGGCCCTCTTTTTAGAACATAGAAAATTTTGACAGAGTTTTAGAATATAGAGAGTTATTTGAAATTTAATATACATGATCATCTTTTTGTCATGGTAAATGGCATTGATATCCCCATGCACACATGCTCTAGAAGACTTGATGTTGTGGGAGCTGACCCTGAAGATTTACCTGTGACACATTTACTATATGATACCATTTTATCTAAAACATGAATTAAATTATGAAAAATATTGCAATGTTTATTAGTTGAGATCAGATAATGCTTTCAAAGGGATGAGTTGTTGGAGGGCATGGGAATTGTGAATCCTATTTTTTAGAACAGTGTTAACAATGAAGAACATATTAGTAGTTTATTTTACAAATACATAGGTACAATTGTTAAGCATTTTTGTAAATATATAGATGTGAATGGAGTTCAGATTAATGGTATTGTAAATAAACAATTACTGATGTCTTAGTCCACATAGTTTGTGATTAAAATGATGGATTAGTTTTAGTGTTTAATTGGCCAAACAAAAAATGGTGGCGTTACACGGCTTTGGAAAATACTTTATCCAAGTAGTGTCTTACAAGAAAGTATTAGTGAATATTAAAACTTATATGAACTTATTCAAACAATGATTTTGGGTTTCGTGGAAGATGAGTGAGTGTTTAGTGCATTATCTTTTGTGAAGTAAAAACTAATAAATAGATTGGATAAAAATCTAGAGACTTACTTGAAACTATATGTCTTGCATTATTATGTGGACAAGTTTCCTTGCGACAGAGAACTAGAAATATGGAGTTCTCTGGTTGAAATAAGAGGTGTTAGTAATATAAATACAAATACAGAGGATGTGAATATCAAGACTAAATATAGAACTATCATGATAGATGTAAATTTCACTTACGACGAGCAAGTTTATCGAGGACTGTTTCAGCTCACAACTTTTAGTTTGATAAGTATAGAAATTATTATTTTTCGAAATATTTCATCTTATTTAATCTTCAAATAGTTTTAATCTATCTGAATTTTAGTTTGATAAGTCTAAAAATTATTTTTTTTATGAAATATTTCATATTATTTCATCTTCAAATAGTTTAAATTATGCAGTCTATTTCCCACATGTAAAAATTATGTATCTTATTAAATAGACTTGAATTAAGCACTTTGTTTGTCCTATTATAATTCTTTGTATTTTAAATAGTAATTATATAACTTATTCCATATAATGACTAAAAATTAATCATAATTCTAATTAACATTCTACAGAGCATTCATTGAAGCATATAAGTCTTATGTGTAGACATGCACGATGCACCATTGGACACTAACTCAGATGCCATTAAAACTTCTCCAATTATTAAGATTTGTTTTTTTCATTATATTAATTATCTATAATAGTAATTTGGAGAGATTATACGTAGATTTAATACATCCATAAGTGTTGAACCAAAATTTAGAAAAATATTTTAATCACACCAATACTATTCTATTGCACATTTACATTTGAACCATTACAAAAATATATAGAAAATGTTTTTGCCTATAATTGGGGGTCACATATTTCCAAATTCTACCACAATCTCCACATATCACTATAGTAATTCAATCTAATAACCATAACAAAAATCTTATATATGTTATATTGTTGTTACATAGCATTATAACTATAAATAATATCAATAGTTAAATTTCCTAACATTGCCTTCACAGTAGTTTAGATTGAAGAATATTTAAACAATGCATTTAACCAACACTTTTTAAAATACTAAAATTAATAGAACAATATCACTCCATCAAATATTTACATTGCTTTTAAATTTGACTACAATACATTTTAAATATTAAATTATATACCCAGATTATTTATAACAAGTGTAAAATATTATTGACATCATAAACTGTATTGAAAAAAAAAGTATTTTTGAAACAAACATGATATAAATCATTGTCATTTTGAATATTATAAACTTTTTGAAAAAATCTAACATATATCTAGAACAAACTCTCCACCCACTTGCTGCTTGCCATTGCCCTCCATTGAAACCTCGCTGGTTTGACCTCCTTATGTATCCTCCATAATAGATCCTTCCTTCTCAAGATACTCTGTAGTAGAATTGATATATATATTATTTTACCTCTCCTCATTTTATACATTTCCAAATGAAAGAATAGTTGGATCCGCATCTATTTTTTCCTTCAATAAATTTTTTTGGATCCGTCCTATGCTCTTTAATAATTTTCTTGAAAGTATTATTCTATTTATTTAACATGACAAACTTTTCCTTGAATACAATCGCTGAGGTGATAATTTCCTCAACATTTTTCAAATACACATTAATAATTTATTCTTATTTATTCAAAACTTCTTATTTTACTTACAATTAAAAAATAATATATAATACTTAGGCACATACAAAGTTTAATAGCTAAAATACATGTTATATATAATGAAAACTTACCTCAAATATTTCCTTTTCTACTTGTGCAATTGTAACAAGGTTTATATCTATAGCCCATTTATTGAAATAGGATTGGGCTTCTACATTTAAATTTCCCAACTTGTTTATCATATTCCACAAAACATTATAATTGTAAACACTGTTAACAAAAATTAATCCAAATTGAGTTTGTTAGAATAAAATCTCAATCTTTGAGGATTCATTTTGAACAACCAAAAACAAAATAACTCTTTGGGAGTGATTGTGATAATGGGTATTGATTTATTTTATTAGTGTTTTTTCCCTTATCTCCCACTATTTTAAATCACTAAATTCATCAATAACACCCTTTCTCATATTAACAAGCAGATTTTTTGAAACTTGATTATCTAATAAAAACTTAGTTAAGAAATCATCAGAGATGTTTGAATTATTAGTAGGGGTGGTGTAGAAGGGGAGGATGTTGACATAGAAGGAACATCTATAGGCACATTATCAACTTGAATAAAATCACTTGGATTGAATCCACCATCAGCTAGAGCCGCACTTTTGACATCAAGAAACTCTTCATCCAGATCAATTTATTCCAAACATATAAGACTCTATACACTAGAAACACCACCAACAGAGAAATTTGGGAGATAAAAAATTTATAGGGTTCTTCCACTCTATGTAGAGAGATATTATTTCCTCTTCTCTGATTCTAGTTGGGTGGTGGGGATGGTGGCATATTTCTTGGTCTACTCACAGATGTAGGGTGGCCTAAAAAACAAACAATTAGTCAAAACTAGTAAATTCAAAAATAAAAAATTAATACAAATTCAAAATTAAGATGTTATTACATGTTGTTGGGGTGACTACCTATTTCATTCTACTGTTTATTATCGATGTTGTCTCTCCCATTATGATTGTCTTTATGGTAGTTTCCTCTTCCCCACTTATTGTCTTTGTGGGAAAAATAGTGCTGGTTTCACCAACAAAATGAGTAAATTATCTAGTTAATAAACTACCTAATTATAAAAAACTTCAATTCAAAACAAGATATGCAAGGTGGCAAAATTTGATTGTGTTGGCGAGAAGAATCCTCAATAGAAATAATTAGAGAGTCAACTGGAAAAAAAATTAAAAATATAATAGGAAAAATAATTTTTCAATTAAATAATACAAGAAATAAATATTCAAGAAAATTTTGGTGAACTTGGAATTGGAGATGAAATATAATAAATTCTTGGGTGTTTAGAAATGCAAAATGAATTCAGCGAAGACTACGTGGACTCGGTATCACTAGAGCCCTCTGCAACACGATGACCTATGAATGCCACCTTTTTTACTATGGCATATGTATGTACTCTTACTCATAACAACTAAGAGGATATGAAATATTAAAATCAGAAATATATATAAAACAACAAAGGTGATTATTATGAAAACTAAACTTACTTGTTGTTCGTCGACAAACAAATAATTATCTTTCATTTTTTTATTGAGTGAAGTGGGAATTTTAGTATCATATATATCATATAAGACATTTAAATACAAGACCAAAATATATTTGGAGGATGAAATGATGCAAGTGTCCTTGAAAAATACATAATTTAAATTATCCCTAATCCTATTGGATATAACGTGCACTAGTCACATTTGATAGCTGATATAAAATGATGAATGTAGTAAATAGCTCAGAAGGGAATATTCGATGGTCTTCCATAGAAAATAATTCTGGATTGGAAGAAATGCATAATATATTTGAGAAATGGATTAGTGTTTTTTTAATGGAGATTCCCCTTTGGATCCAATTATCTACAATGAAAATAAAAAACATGCAATTGTAATTAGGACATCAAAATAATTATAATAAATGATTCAAGAATAATTAAAATATATTAATATCATTAACAAATTTAACACTTGCTAGTTGGGTCTATGACCAATTTGTAGACATACTCCAAGTGATTTTTGTCAACATTAGATAAGAAAACCTTGGTGCTAAGATGGATTGCATTGAAATGTATAAGCTGTGTTAAATTGTGGATATTTAATGGAGAGGTGCTAAAAGATATTTATTTATTTTTAAATTAGACATGGAAATGGGTCTCAGTATGATTATAACAGGCAACCAAAGATCGTAGTAGGTTATGATTGATCATCATGTCATATTGATGCATCTTTATAAGGACTCTAAGTTTGCATTTATCTATCCAATCCACATAGGATTACAAATGATTTACTATTTGGATGAAGTACAGACACAATATATTCTTAAAAAGTATGTTTTGGATGACCCCTATTTTAATTTTTGTCGATACAGAAGCCACTGAAACTTTGCTATAGGCTTGGAAGTTGTAGGTTAAGCTTGAAAAGAAAGAGGGAAGAGAGAAACCTTAGAATAATGTGTGAAAATGAGTGCTCTAGGGGTATTTATAAGTAATAAGGGAACTAGAAGCAATTGATTAGTCTGACTGATGAGAGATAGTCATGTAATGATTTGAAACCACCCAATAGTTGAGACATGATATCAAACAATAGCACACTACCACCAAACATCACACTATCAAATGACAACAAGGTGTCATGTAGTGGCTAAATGCTACCGCATATCATCATGTTGTCATGTGGTAACACATTATTACCTGAAATCATGTTTTCACTTGGTAATATACTATTAGGTGGTGGTATGGTGTCACCTAGATTCATTATGTTGCTCAATAATATTGTATCACCTAGAAGCATTACATCACATTGTAGCATAGTAATACATGACAAAATAATGTCACCTAAGGGCATAGTGCCACGTGACAACATGATGTTGCATGGTGACATAGTGCTGATTGGTAGAATGGTGTCACATGACAACATGATATTGTATGAAAGCATATTATCACATGACAACATAGTTCCACCCAATAGTATGGTGTCACTTGATATCATGGTGTCATGATGTCATAAGACAACATACTAATACATGATATCATCATCTCATTTGACAACATGGTACAGCCTAGTAGCAAAATGTTGAGTGGCAGTAGAGCAATTCCCTATCTCCCTGGTAGAATGATACTAAGAGGTTTTACAAAAAAAATAATGTGATTTTCTCCCTTGTACACACACTCAAATTTACCAAGGCTATGCATTCGATTCACGTAAACAAACTTAGGGGTTCCTATCATAGCCTCTTAAAATGAACCTTGATGACACTCAAATTCGTAATTCCATAGTCAGGAGCCACTTGAAGAGGCTATGATAGGTACCCCTAGGTTTGTTTAGGTGAAATTCAGGAGCCACTTGAAGACCCAAGGAAAGAGCTTGGGATTCAACATCATTATTTGTACCAACTAGAAGGTGTAAATATGTTAATCTAATCAATGAACCAACACTAAACTCCCTTGGATTGAATATATGTTGTTGTAATCAACTAACCTACACTAAAAACCCCTAGATTGGAAAGATGTTGCTCTAATCTATGAATGCACACTAAAAACCCTTGGATTGGAAATATGTTGCTCTAATAAACAAACCAGCACTAAAAACCTTTGGAGTTCCCTTTTAAGCTCCATCCACATTCAAATTTAAAGAAACATAACTTTGGAGATAGTCAAGATGAAAATAAATGTCTTTTCACATCTTTCATATAGAACTTCAAGGACGAAAAGCCTGAAGAGGGAATATAAAGATGAGGTAAAAAATTTATCAACACAATATTCTAGGTAGAGAAGGAAGAGGATGAACAAACTGCATTCGAATTAATCATTTCAAAAATGGTTACTTCTATTTTCCTAATAATACATAAAACTCAATTTGAATCATCCCTAAATACCTATGGTTATGTTCCCAAATTTTTTTCCAAGTGATAAGAAAGGGAATACATATTCAAAGAGAATCGAAGAGAGATGGAGAATGCATCAACAACTAGGATTGGAAGGCCTTTTTCATTGCTGATGGAAAAGTCCAATTCAAATGAAGCTTCATGGTCAGCCATGACATGTACTTGGAGAAAAAATATTTTCAAAAGGAATGAAGGTCCATAAATATTATCCATTGGTAAATTTGTTATAGAGAGGAAATGAATAGGGTTCTCTCCAATTTATTTACAAAATTACAATCTAAATTATTTTTCTTGTGTATTGTAGAACATTACCCATACCAATTTTTCTTCCATAGCTTTTTTTTGGAGACCAAGTTTCCTAATAATTGCACCACCTTGACTTCTATTCTTGAAAACTTTGTCCTAGCTCACCAAACAACATTTCCTGTGACTATCTAAGCCTTTTTAAAGGAAGTTACTCATAATTCTTATAATCTTGTCCTCAACACCAACATGTATTTTGAGCATTGAGAGAAGTGTTATAACTCAAAATATTCCTTAGTTTGGTGCAACAAACACAAACACAAAATGAAAACCAAGGGATGCAATAGAGTGCATTACAACATGATACCCTATCTCATCACTATATAC
>JARHVA010002202.1:2057500-2102500 GCA_037957365.1 Torreya grandis
CTACTTATTTAGAGGGAAGTTTATTCCATAAATTTCACAACTACCCTAAAAATATGGGGCATCTATAGTACTATCCACTATAAGACACTATTGTCTAGTATTCCTAGCTTTGAGATAGTCTAGTTCATTTAGAGTAGTACACTAGGTACAATACAAATTTGCATAGATATAGTAATAGGTTTCATAGTGATGTTCAAATTTAGCTCAGATTCAGTCATTTTAATTTAGATTCATACCAGTTACTCAGATTTGGGGGCATCATGCATGGCATGATAACTCATATATTCATATTAGTACACATAGTTAGCTATTACATACTTGATTCAGATTCAATATACTTAGATATCAAATAAAGGGCATGTGTGCAGAGCATAGTTTTCATATACTCAACTTCAGACAGGTTGATTAGATGGAATGGAAAACTCCATGTCATTCTCTATGTTATATAAACTTTCTATCACATTACAAGTTATCCCCAAATTCATGACTTACTCTATCTCTAGTGGTTGGCATTCTCAAGCAGCCTAAAGCCACTTAATATACCTGAGTGGCTTCAAAATGGAATACACAGTTAGATACTTTTAACACTTTATACAATATAGTTAAAGATGAATCTACTTCACATAGGGGGAAATTATAGATTCACGACCTACATGAGTTCTTAAGCCACCTACATGAGAGGGTTCAACACACTTATAGTCTTATCCAAGATATTCATACAGATTAGGATCCACCAAGCACGGTGCACTGATAGAGTCAAAATTGTATTGAGTTCTTGAGGCACCCATTTAAGGATTGAGCAAGCCTTTAGCTTAGTTCAAGTTATTCAATGATATAATCACTATGCACTTTCATGCATGCATGTTGTCACTAGATTCATGTATTATATTACATACCTAACGAGGTGTATTCATTCCTCTCCTCTCTCTTTACTCAATTATTTCATTTCAGCACAATCTTTTGCTTTTGATTATTTTATTAGTAAGGATTGATTTTTTCATGTTTCATTGTAGGACATTGCTTTTAACACCACACTTGGGACATTAAATCTACATGGTGATAGTTTACCCAAATGGGTGATAATGTCTTTAGCCCCAACTCTTCCCAACATATACTTTTATAAATGTGTGCCCCTGTTAAGGTTGGCATAAGCTAATTTTATTATCTGCACAAGCAAAAAAACCCTATAAATACAAGTCTAATCCACCTCTATTAACTATATGGACAATAGATACAAAAGCTATTCAAATTAAAGACAAAGTTTTGCAAAATAAAGGTACATTATCCCTATTATTCCATAATTTTTGCATACTACCATCTTATTAACACACACAAATATTGATCATATCACACTTGTAAAGAGAACTAGGGTTTACACATGAAATTAAGATTTATGGGTATAATACATAGCTCCAAGTTTTGGTATTATAGAAATAGAACACATATTAATAGGCGTAGGTGCTCCCTAAAAATAGGAATAGTCTTGAAAATAGGACATTAGCACCACATCTTAGACTCTATACATGGATGGTGCTACTATCCAACCTAGGCACTACTGTTTAGTGAATAGATGAGTATCAAAAATGTACTTTTGACACTTAGAAATACTCAAATCTCAATTTTTAGAACGTATGTAATCCATGACATTTTGTTTTTAGCTAAGCCTATAATTCTCCCTATTTATTGATATTATTATAAATTCAACCAATGAAAAAATAATTTACAAATTAGTAGGTCAATTATTGTAATTTATTTAACTTATTTAGACATATTAGCCTTTTAACTAGACATAAGTAATTACACATGTAAAACCCTAAAAGGTTAAATCATAAGCACTAGGTGTTTGGGATGACTTCACCTCTATAGAGGTCGCTAATGATCACGATGCTCTGAGTCATGAAAATAGATCAGATGTAGTTATCCCTAAAGCTTATGAGACTTGACGGCATATGATGCCACCATATGGTGACATCCCATGGATTCAAATCCTAGAGGAAGTGGTAGATACTGCAAACAATTAGGAGGCCCAGATTCAACATGATCCTATCATGTGGCAAAGTGTAAAGGAAGATTATAAACAAACCTGGGATGCTACCAGGGATCACCTCTACAGAGACCTATGAGGGCCTGTGATGTTGCATCAAATTATTTCTCATCTGGTTGTGGGTGCCTTCATGATTCACTATGCATGGATTTTTACATGGTGGAGAGTGTGACTTTAGGAGTTTCATTAATGATGTGGCCTATGTACACCAATCAAAATTCCATTTTATGTATTTATAAAATGTTTCTGGTAAAGGAGGATTTATCATTACTTCATTAGATGATTCTACCTTCTCTCCTCTTAATAAATTAACCTTTTCCCCATGTGAGGTAGTAGGTTTTAGAGAAATTACTTACACCTTTTTTACAGAAAATGTCATAACATCTTCATTCTCTCCATTAAGTTCACATAGATAAGACATATTACCAAATATTTCATCTACCATATGGGGGAAAGGCATCACCTTCTCGTATCTAACTGCTACTATAGGTGGAAAGGGTGGGCCTTCGATAAATATTTTTTCTATAATAGGTGGTAAAGGCAAGGATTTCATAAATGTTCCCTATACCATAAGTGGAAAAGGCAGCTCCTTCTATGTTTCTAAAGACCACATGTCATGTCTACAACTTCCTCCCATGTTAAGCTCCTAGAATATGAAAGGTCTACATCATCTACTTCCATAGATATTATGCTCATGGGGCATGAAATCTTGAGGATAAATATAAGAGAGAAAGACTGTTCCTTCCCACATCTTATTCTAGGACAATAATATTTCAATCTTAGAACTCTGAGATATTACATCTACTTGACACATTTCATTCAAAATACTTAAAGCTTAGTAATGGTATGATGAAATTCAATTTTGTTCTAGGTAATCCATTGTTGTAGTAAGAATAAGACCTCCTTTTTTGAACTGATTCATGTATTATGATTGAATCTAGGTAGGGCTCAAATGTAGAGGCATCTTATTTCCCACAACCACCTGGAATTACTGACATTTCCATAGAAGATACTCATCATCCACTATGCCTACTTAATCATGCTCCTCAATGCTAATTCTGGTGATGGAGAGCAACTCTTGATCAAGTGGATTGTCCATTATTTACTCAAAATATTCTTTCATAGAGTGTTGTTAGAAAAATGTTAGAACAAACAAACTTGAGTGTAAAAAATTTAGGTAGATTAGAAAATATGTTGTGTTTTAATGAGGGAACATATTTTTTGTGGTTTCAAATCAAAATGATGACTTGGCATCAAGGTGGTAATTGATTTAGGCATCCCACCTGGTAACCTAGGTATAACTTTGATGGTTTCATGTTCGTCACTTGCCCATTTGAGCCCCAAAACACACCAATGGATGTATTTTATGTGTCCTTATGATCTCAACAAATCGTGGGGCTAAAATGCAACACTTATTTGCCCATCATTGATCATAAAAAGACAAACAATCATTGCTTTCCATGTGGGACACTGAAAAAATGGAGAGCTCTTTCATTTAAACTCTTTAGGAGCCTGCAATCCCATCAATGTGGGACAAAATTCCTAAGATTTTTTCACAAAAAATGTTTGGCTTTGATCCTGACCATAACCCCAGTGGGCCATGTGGGCCATCTTTAAAGCATATCTGATGCCACCCAAACAACCAAAGCCTAAGCAATAACATGGTCCATCCTAATACCAATATAAACATTGGACCCTATTTTTTTAAAGCATTTCTCTCAATAGTTTTGGGTTAGTGTAGGACTAAATTCCCATAATTTGATACATATTTCTTCAGGCCTAATCATGTCTAGAGAGTTGAGTCGAGGCCGAGAATGTGAGTTAATAAAAGATGCTCTATATGATGAAGGTTATCCATGTGTCAATTGCCTCTGCATTTAAAATATATTAGGGCTGACTCAACTTAGGGAGTAAATAAAACAAAGGAGTGACGCTTCTTGATGAATACAAAGTGTGTTTGGTGCGGTTAGTTAGAACCACAGTGAACTAAATGATGAGAGCATACTATACTCAAAAATTTTATACTAAATTTGCTTATATAATCTATATAATATTAGTTACTATCTAAATATTATACTATAATATTTTAATAAATAAAACATTAATTATATAAATATTACATATGTTATATTATGTCTATAAGTATTAGATTATATAATCTATATCTTAATAATGTTCAATATTTAATATAAGATTTTATATTATAATATATTACATAAATTATATTTTATATCTTATTATATACTATACTATACTATATATTATATTAATATATGTATTTTAGTATATTTTATTATAGTATATATAATTGAAAATGTGTTTCAACCACGCCATTGAAACATGCCCTGCAAAACCCATTTCTCATTTCACCCCTCACTTGAATAGCATAGGCAAAGCCAAAGACTCAACATAGTTTTGATCCATTGCATCAATCCTTGAACCCAACTCTTCGAAAAATTAAAGCATCAAAAAATATAGAAAAAACAAAAGTTTAAAAAGAAAGAATCACTGCCAATAAGCACAAATTGCAATGATTCTTGGACAAACGATCTACATGAGCCCCATGAATGATGATAAAGGATGGCTCATCAAAGCAAGCATGACACCCTTCCAAAATCCATACACATAAGCCAACAGTAAACACCATTCAAAAATCAAAATTTACTAGCTTGCTTAAACTTTCCCATGCTTCCCTAACATTATCCTCCTATTTGATTTAAAACTACTCAATCCCAATGTTACCTAGAAAATAGGCGACTTGGTTGGCATCCCTATAGCAATGCGAACACTTGTAGTTCTGAAATTTAAAGATATCACCCCACACATTCTTAAGGATGTTATTCAAATTCCAAGATTTAACCCATAATTTGGACAAGGCTTGAATGACTACTTGAGAGTCGCGTTCAGTTTCAAAATTGGATACACTACACTCAAGCGCTAGATCAATATCCACCACCAAAGCTTGGGCTTCAGCGTCATTGTTGGTTTCATCTAACAATTTGATTGACACCGCTCTAATAAGAGAACTGCTACAATCCCTAATCACACGACCTACTCTAAAAGTAGTTAGATTCCCTTAACAAGCTCTGTCAAAATTAAGTTTGAACCACCCTGACTACAAAGCTTACAAAACAATACTAAACCCATTCTTTTTCTTAATTTTACCATTACCATTTACAATTAACACATTAACAGGGGATCATATTATATTCTATTAATATTCTATTATTATATACTATTATTTTTTCTATCGTCATTGTGACATTAAAAACTTAATCAAGCAATTTCAATATAATGGTAATGGGGAACACAAGAGTATTAAAAAATGGATTCCAATCAAAATTTCCCAAGATTTAAAAGAAATTAAAACCACATTTATCTCAAACAAGACGTGTTTAGTGATATTTTTCACCGTACTGTTCTGCGATTGTGGGCGTAGTTATCCGTCATCAATTGAAACCATTGCATATGTGTTGCTATGGAGTTAATGCCGGGTTCCGTTCAGCATAACAACATGACACATAAATTCGATTCAGGATTTATCTTGATTTATCAGCCGTTGCAGACTCGTGTGTGCCAAGCCACGGTTTATTTCGTTATATTAGATTGGTTTGGTGATTGAATTCTTTTCTTAACTCTACATACAGCTAAAGTTCCAACCAAGTGCACATGCCGGTAAAAACAATTATAATTGATAATATATGTATGGAAGGCTTGTTTCTATGATAGTACATAATTGAATAGGTGTATGTAAATTGTGGGAGGTGAATGGTCGGACATATGCAATCCAAGTATTTTGAATTAGATAATTGTACGTTAAATAGATTCCTGATAGACACGTTGTTGGTTGAGACATATATATTGATTTCCACCAAGTTTTAATATAAAGTAATTATCTATTTGTGTTTCTACTATTTAAGTATTTATGGCTCATTTGTTCGTGGAAGCTCTCATATGTACGTAGGCCCCTTTGGTTGTGGTTACCTTAAAAAAAAAAGTTAAAAACGGTTTTCTTCTTATATAGAATGATTATATATACTAGAATCTATAGAATTCCAATTGGAATTCTCAGGGACGTAGATTGTAAAAATGATCGTGGAATACATATTCCCTGTTCCGACACATATTTATATTATTAAATTTAATATCACTTCATTCTGTATTCAATCAACCGTTCACATTCATTTTGTTTCTTTAGCACAATCAAAACATGGAACTTGGACTACAGTGAACACAACAGCGACTACTCTGCAGACTTTTCCCCGTATCATCTTAACATTACTTTCTTAATACTTATGTTAATGTATGGTGGGTAGTCGTTATTATTATTATTATTATTATTATTATTATTATTATTATTATTATTATTATTATTATTATTATTATTATTATTATTATTATTATTATTATTATTATTTAGCACGACTATAACGAGATTTGGGACTATATTACGAGAAAATATATATTATAAATTTAATTTGATTCATTGTTTTCTTTCGAATCATGTTGATGTTATGTGTTTGGTGCTTTACTCCACTAAATTAATTGAAACAAACATATTTTAAAGAATACACTACATTAGATTTAGTATATTCACTATGATAAAAGGTTGGTTATGTCGCATACCACCTATAAAAATTGAAAATATGTTTCTATCAAAAATTATTATGTGCTTAGTAAACATGAAATAAATAATTAATATATATAATTAAACAGTAAAAAATATTTTATATAGGGAAAAAATTAAATAATATAATTTTATTGTTAAATAGTTTAATGATAATAAACGAAATTAGTATCATCTATAATACAAATGTAAAAAAATGTGATTAAATTTATCATAATAAATATTTTTTTAGGTATACATTTATTTATCACTTATGTCACATATTTCAACAAATTATAAGATCATATTCATTCATAATGCATATGCATCTTATTTTAAATTGAAAACTTTAAATATGTATCTAATAAATAAATTGTATATTTAAATAATTAGTAAACATATTCTTTAAAAAAAACACATAATAATTATATTGTGAAAATGGTAAATTAAAATAACTGTACTAAATATTTAAGTAATAATTAAGAAATAATATATATTTATACATACATTTAACTCTATATATAATTATACATACAAAATTAAAAAATCACTACTTTTTAAATAATATATTCTTTTGATATGATATATGATAAAATAAAATAAAAATCAAGAAACAATAAATGATTATAGTATTTTTTTAAGTTATCAAATACTATACATGTGAATTAATAAGTTTTTTAAAATTACACATTATAAAATTTGAATAATTGTAACAAAATAATATAAATTTATACATACATATTATGCCTTCATATATAATTATATATGTACAATTAAAAAAATAAAAAATTTAAATATTATAATCTTTTGATATAATATTTGATTGTCAACTATTAAAAATGTGAGTTAATAAGTTTTTATTTTGAGATAATATTTGATTGTCAACTGTTATAATTGTGAGCTAATAAGCTTTTCTAAATCATACGTACAAAGTATTTAAGTAATTGTAACAAATTATATATATATATATATATATATATATATATATATATATATATAATGCTTTCGTATATAATTTTACATATATAATTCAATTTTTTTTTGTTAAATATAATAATTATACATATTAAATACTAAGCTTTTTAAAATTACACATACTAAGTATTTAAGTAATTGTAGCAAACATCATATTTTCATTGTTGTAATTCAAATATTTTTTTTGTCGATTCCTCTTTGTAAGAAACAATGAGTATTAGTTTGACGATAGGAAAACAATACTATTGACTTCAAATAAGTTTCTATTCTATTTTATAAAATGTAACTATTTTTTTACTTAAAAGAAAATGTCATTCCCACTTTTATATAGATTTTTTCTATTACTATGTTCAAATATACATTCTTAGAGTTGCTTATAGAGTGTTATATATTATTTGCTGTAAAATTGTATGTATTTGAATATTAATAGTATGTGGGGAAATTTTTTTGACTATTGTCTAACTTGGAACATATACTTACAAGTGTCGTCTTGGATAACAGAAGTTGGGAGTAGCGAAAGGGTGTTGAATCCTATGATGCTCTCCTAAAACATCCTCAGTTGGATGTTAGACTACGTATCCACAAGGTTTTTTTTGTAAGTTAATAGGGGAACCCCCTCCACCTTGCCCCCACCCCCCATATGTGTAATACCTATATTTTTTATATATTTATTGTAGATGGTACTCTTACAAAAAAATTCATGTTTGATTTGATAGGATGAATCCATGGTTGAATCAACATGACATAATTGAAATACCAAACATATCTTTCACAGATTCAATTATCAACCCCTCAATGTGACAAACACTTGTGTGTCATTTAAAGTTATTACATTAATTATGAATGCCACACAAATAAAATAAGCGTAGTATAACTAGAAGAACATCTATTTTACTACACGTTTCCTTGTTGATGCTGAAATTATGGTGACTCCTAATGTAGATGTAAATACCAAAAGTAACATTAAGATTTGTGAACTTCCACTCACATTGGATGCCTGCACTTATTTTCTATCTCATATACAATTGATTTCAAGCAATGTAATAACCGCATGTAAAAATATTTCAAATATGACATCAATGCATCTTTTGCATGACAAAATTATAAAAAACAATAAAATTATTTATTGCTAGACCTTATGGAAAGGTTTCACACAACACATTTGGACCTCGAAATAATGTACAAAATTCTTCGCAAAAGGCCTTTGACCAGCATTATGGGGGCCCAAGTAACCAATAAATTACATTTTCTTCTAGGTGCTAAAAAATTTATAAGATATTATACTTTGTTACATAATACATATTTTGAAAATATACTATCATGTTATTAATAGTACATTGTCATTCTCTCAATCATGTCATCTAAGTATTTATATATATGCTTGTATTTTACATTAGATAAATTATACACAATCTACTATGGTATCCAAAGCTAATAGATGCAATCTAAGATTAAATCATTCCTTGAGATAATTATGGGGAGAATCAATCCATAACTACAAATCACTACTTATCTATTTAAAATATCAAAACAATACTCTACCCTATTATTTTGACCATACTCAATCACAAGGAATTCATTTTGACTCTGTGATACTTATGTCTAATATTTGTCATATATGCCCACTTTATTATTTAGTTGGATTTGTAAACATGATTAAAATAAATATATAAATAAGATGATTTTCATCATTGTGTTCATCATGTCAAAATATTTTATATCAAATTTGTATTGAGAAAAGGGAAAAAATATTATTAAAAATAATAAAGAATAACATGTTCCAATAATTGTTAATTCATTACTTCAATAATTCCATGTCGACTAGAAGACTTAACATATCAGCTTAATACATTCCAACTAATTTTAGTAGTAATGATTCCACATTAAAGTAGTCTTCACAAAATTTTATTTGAAATATATTCAACCAATTACACACACACACACACACACACACACACACACACACACACACACACACACACACACACACACACACACACACACACACACACACACACACACACACACACACACACACACACACACACACACACACACACATGCATGCACGCACACACACACACACGCACGCACACACACACACACACACACACACACACAGAGAGAGAGAGAGAGAGAGAGAGAGAGAGAGAGAGAGAGAGAGAGAGAGAGAGAGAGAGAGAGAGAGAGAGAGAGAGAGAGAGAGAGAGAGAGAGAGAGAGAGAGAGAGAGAGAGAGAGAGAGAGAGAGAGAGAGAGAGAGAGAGAGAGAGATATCTAATTTCTTCTAAGTAATGTAACAGCTGCATGTGAAAACATTTTAAACATAGAATCATTGCATCTCTTGCATGCCCACATTACAAAAAACCACAAAGCTCCTGTATTATTGCACCTTATGGAAAAGGGTTCATTAAATACATTTTGATCTTAAAATAATGTATAAACTTCCTCATGAACAACCACTTGACCAACATGATGTGGGCCCAAGTAACCAAATAATTATAGTTTCTTCTAGGTACTATAAACCTTATTGAGTGTTGCAGTTTTCTTACATATTCCATATTTTAAAAATATACTATCATGCTATTAATAGTATAGTATCATCCTCTGAACCATGTCCTCTTAATATTGATACCTAGGTTTATCTTTTACATAAAATCATATATATATATATATATATATATATATATATATATATATATATATATATATATATATATATATATATATATATATATATATATAATAGTAATATATTTTTGTTATATAATATCTATTATTAGTATAATAATAATAATAATAATAATACGATAGATTATATTATATTATTATAATATAGATATACTATACATTTATAATATTATATTGTATACATTATTTTTAAAATATAAAATATATTTATACTTTATATCATATCTAATATATATAAAATAATATTATTCTTTATTATTATAAAAATATTATACTAATTTCATTATATTATAGTATAAATGCATTCTACTTACATTACTATGGAATATTTGATATTCATTATACTTGGATTGTTGTTTCATTTTCCATACATGTTTGTTCTCAAATATGCTATAAAAATGATAATCGATGTTGTTACATTTATATGAGTGATTTAACATTCATTGTATTTACATTATTTATTTCATTTCCCATTTTTTTTCTTAGACATATTTTAGAAGTATGAGAACCAGGAACCAAAATAGTTCAAGTGACGAAAAGAGACCCCACATGGTCTTTAAGTATCAAACAAATGAATATGAAAAAAATCAAGAGAAGATAATTTTTTTATTCATATAATGCACCATAGAATGTCATGGATTCCTATCCATGGAATAAAACAAAACATATTGGAATATTTTTTCTATGATGAGTCCTCTTACAATTTTCATAATAGGCATTACAAGTAAAAAAACATATTCAAGAGGCTTCGATCTTATTTATGACATAATTTATGATGCCTTGAGGTATGATCATGGCCATATATTAATGCAAAATGGCATCTATTTTCCTAACCCAAAGCCCAAATCAAAATGTGCAAATAGAACAAAGGAAATTTGTAATGTTAAACAATTTATATCAAATTGATTTGTATAAAAGTTTAATATGTACTGCATGATATACTAAGATTATTTTTTATATATATTGTAAGCATGCTTATTTTTACATCTAATTCAAAAATAACTACATGGTACATAAATTACAATATCATACCAAGTACAAAACTGTATAGAATACTATGCATTCCAAACACTTACAATGTTTTACACTACTTTTTAAAATTTCATTAATAATATCTTCATATGTAATATAAAATATATTTCTATAAATTATTTCAATTTTACTTAAAAACATATATTTCTATAAATACTAGTGTTCGCATAATCTATTTTTTGGAATTCTAAGAAATCTTAGACCATTTGCTTAATATACTATGTATTTTAGCATTCAATCAAATACAAATGCCTTGAATGAACGTACATCTACACATTTAAACTCCACACATATATTTATGTCTCTAGTTAAGATATTTTTACATTCAACCATGTTATTCTTTTTTTTATTACTTGCATTTCTAGATAAAAGGATGTTATTTTAGTTACTTATATTGGATTTTATATAGTCATCTAATCAAATTGAATACAAGCACATCCCATATTCTTGTATATATAGAAACAACCTAATTCAACAATGGAAATCATGAAAAATAAATTTATGTATGTATAATCATAGCATCAACATATAAGAGCAAAAGCATAGGCACAATACCACACATTTTAATTAAAGATTTACATGCTTATAAAAATAACTAGATTACAAATGGTAGGGTGCTTAAAAAGGGTATTCTTTATAATTATTCAAATACCAATTGCCCAAGATAGCTATTTAGCTTCAAAATTATTCATAATGAGGGTGATGACATCACTAGTACTTCCTTTGGTGTGCTTACACGTCATTACTTGAACTAGGTTCAAGTTGGGAAGATATACTCTATTTCAAATGAAACTTTGAAATATGCAAACAAACAATATAATTAGACTAAAATTACATGTGAAATTATGCTTAGCATGGCATCAACTATTAAACTTTATTCTGAGGAAGACCCCACTATTCCACTATATTAGTTTTATTTCAAATAAATCAAGCACATAAAAGATGTGATAACAAACACAAATATTGATACATTGCTATTGTTATTTATGTTGCTTCCACTACTAGTTTCACAGGGCAGGATGAGACTTAGACTATCAGAATAAATTTATTACTACAAGATAACTCTTATTGTTATATTAAAGTGTCCCTCTGGGGTGATGTCTGTGAAGAAAAGGGAAATTATTTAGGTAATTTATGTGATCAAACTACATATCCTCCTATTATTCTTACCATCAGAAAGGGCATAATTTAGACATATAATAGAAATATAATAGGAATAAAATTAGACACATGGTTATTCATTAATCCAAATATAATTGAATCATATCAAATAAGAAGATGGTTTAATGAGAATGGTCCAAAACTACCAGCCTCATCACTAAGTGGAAGAATTACTAAACTTAAAATAATTTTAGAAATACATCAATTGGGGTTTTTTTTTTTATAAAATTGAATACATTTATATTAACCTATATAGTCATACACATTAAAATGACCAATTTTTACTATCCTACATGTATTTATATAATAAATAATAGACAATGTAAAAAGAAATTAGTATAAAAAGATGGTGAAACTTGCCATTGTCAAAAGTGTAACCTTGACGTAAAGAATGGAAAAAGTGACTATAAGTAAGTTTTAAATTTAATATTATAGGACACAATAGACACCATATGGACAAAAAAGTATGATGATGTTATTGATTCAATTATGGGTATCACATCTTGAGAATTATAATATCTATCACCATCTCTTGATGATGCTTAGGAGGTTATTAAAAAAGTTATTTTTTAAAAATATTAGCTCATTGTGTATATAAAATTGGAATTGTATAGTGACAAGGAAAAATACACTATAGATTACTAAGTGTAATTAAGGATGGATCTACACCACCAGATCATATTTTACTTAATGTGTCTAATGTAATTTGATACATATATGTAACCAGCCATATTTGGTCAGCTATAATTTTTCTTTATTCACATATGTACAATCTATAGATACAATACTTATTATTATCCTACTAAAGTCACATATAATATATTATTATCACTCTTTTTGGTACCTACCCATGAATAAAACATTTGGATGTTGATATTCATAAATAGAATACTAAGATGTTTCTTTTCAAATATTTACTTTTATGTAACGTATATTATTTCCATAGTAAAAAAATCACAAAATGTGCAATAATTATGCAGGTAAACTATTTATCGTTATTAATGTAGGCATACATGGAAAATGAAAATTTAAATAAATTAGCTCAATTGAGGCACACAAGCCAAAAGGACAAAATAAACACATGTTAGAGACTTCAATACAAAGCACATATAACAAATATCTACATTGTTATCACTGATGGTGATATTATAAAAGTCCATAAAATATTTCATGTGAGAACACTTTATCCTCAATAAATGCATGCTTCACTTGAAACAAGTTATATCCAACTATCCAAATAGAGCATTACAGTGTCAACCACACTTTTCACCATTGAATTAATGAGAAAAATAATAATTGGTTTATTACTGTTAATAACATGGACCCATGAATACAAACTACAACTTTGTCAAACTTGACACAAGTAGAGAAAATGCTTCTTGTTTAGTTTAAACCAATATTATAGGTAACACATGAATGTGGTGGACAATACAAATATATTAGCCACACTATTATATTTCCCTAGGATATATCATCCATTATCAAAACTTACCCTATCGAGTTGAATATCTTGACATCCTAGTGTTATGAACAATTGGATCTAAAAAACATGTGATTTATTTGTAAGTAGGTTGTGTGTCATGCAAGAGTTTCTTTAAAATTTTGAAAATGATCCCTATTATTCAAATGTTTATCTCGATAAACAAGTGCTAGATGCCCTACCATCTGAACTTACTGGTATCTCCTTCTCTTTCAACACACCACTATGGATACTAAATATGAAAAAATCAATGATGTTGAGTTTGATAATAATGCAAATACACCGTTATACCTTCACTATCCTCAAATATCATATTTTTTTTCTTCCATTCCAAATTCACAAAGACAAGTTGATGAAATAAGGGACTATGTGAATAACCCCCATAATTACAATCCAAAAATAATTTATTGGCTCATCATCAACATGTCACCCATCAATGAGTAGAAAACATAAGGATTATTTTCTATAAAATTTTCTATTCTTTTTCCAACAGATGTTTGCATGTACCAACAACCTCATATTAAGAGAGTGTAACTCTATGAATATGTTTTACACCTACTTAGATATAGATATAATTAGTTTGGAAGCCATCCATGATTTTAATATTTCTCATTGAATATCATGATGAGACACTAAACATAGGAAACATCTATAGTATTCCATTAAAATATCTTGAGGATAAATTCCTAATTATAATTTTAGATGTGTAGGCATCTAACATAATTACTTGTTGCAAAAATTGAAGATCAACTAATACATATTGGGTTTTATCTTAGAGGCACAAGTTTATTTTGGTATAATAAAAGAATGAATTAATGGATATGCTTAAATAATTAGGATCACCCACAATATTCTTCACCTTTCGTGTAATAGACACTAGGTTGTTAGATATATATAAAGAGTCATGTAAATAACACCATCATCTCATGTAAATAATAATTCATATTATAGAAATCAAAGCATAATTACAAATCGACATCCTAAATCTTCATATATAAATAAACATTTTTCAATTTTCTGTGAAGAAATTCCTCATAAGAATTTCTATAGCAAAGACTATCAGTATAGGTAATCATAATCAGCATACATTTTCAAACACTTAATAGATATTTAAAATATTTATATAACCATTATTAACAACTCTATGATTTGTTCACATGTATGAATGGAAACACAAAGGCTAAACACACATCTATGGGTTTCTATGGTTATAAAATGCACTTAACGTGAACACATTAGACTCGAATGATCTGGGTCAAGTTGATTCTACAAGGATATTATTTGACCATCATATAACTACATGGAATGTATGTAACATTGACACAATCCATACTATAATACATCATTCTAATCTTGATGATTCATGCTTGCTTACCACCAATCAAATATTTATTGTCAGTCCTTTTAACATAATGAGGGACTTTTGAATTGAGTATTGTGCTACACCAAGTGTAATGAATCAACATGTCTATGTAAAAAAGGCACTACTTTCCAATGTAGGTATAGAGCCATATGGCCATTATAACTAACTTCAACCATGTTTATGAATAAAAAAGAGTACAAAACTTATCTCCCAACATAAAATAATGATATATTCGACATCCACAATACAACATGCTCTCAATATGGCATGCAAATGTAGATAGGCAACCAATTATTTGTCACCATGCTATGCTCAAATATATTGTAAAGTATGTGGAAAATGCTGAAAATAAATCTAAAAGCTATCACCATATGCTAACTAGAATATCATCTATAGTGGTAATAGAAATCCCAACAATGACCACATATGACAAATTCTTCCCTGAAACTATTGTTGATCATGACATATGTGCATAGGAAATATGCCACATGCTACAAAAATTGACTTTAACAGTTTGTAGCCAAACATTTGTTACACTATTTGTTGGAAAATAGACCTTCAATTAGGTTCTACATACTGTATCTATAGAGGATATCTTATCATTTTTCATTCATGCTTATGTATATCCCCCTTATTTATTATACGTCACCCCACTCATTTAAATAGCAAGAGCTTGTTCTTACAACAGTCTAATAAATAGTAATAAATGGACACAACAAACCATTCATGCTGGGTAATGAGATAATAATGTGTCCCACTAGCTGGCTAAAAAAGATAAAATAATAAATCCTAACAAACACTTAATGTTTTTTTTAAAATAAAGTAAAAATGTATATGCACTAAATATTTTTATATATAGTCTAAAACATATTTTTTTGATTAATTTCAATGACCCAAACTCAATATATTTTTTGTTTATAATAATAATGAGGTCAATGCTCACATGTGTGGATGAATCAGGAGAAGGTAATCATATGGGTTTTTTCGATTTTGGACCTAGTTTATTTATCCTAATTTTTATATCATGCAATCTAGTACATCAAAAGATATGCAGATGTAAATTTGGGATCCCAGGGAGTTTGATTGTCTTTTCCCATACTTAGCCAATTTTTAACAAGGAAGAAAGATCTGAGTGAGAAATTTTATGATGTTATATCTTTCACATGTGAAGGTGTTAGGAGAAACTGATCCTATGGGTTTATTCAGGGTTGATCATAGTTGATTTTCACTAAATTTGAGATCATCTCATGAAGCACAACAAAATTTAGGGATGATCAAAGTTGACCTCTCAGGCAGATTTGGACATAGTTGGCTTTGTGATAAAATATTTTTGGAAGGCACTTTAATGGAATTATATATCATACGTGTGAAGGTTCCAAGAATAACATGTTATATGGTTGGATTCTCTTTTGTGAGGAGATCATTTGATCCAAGTTTGAGTTCCTATAAGTAATCATATAAGAATTTATTAAGGATAAAAAATGGGTACTCAGGCATATTGAAAGGGTCACCATAGTCATTTTTGTAAGTGTTAAATCTTGAGCAAGATTAATAGAGCATGGTTGTTCCAAGGAGTTAGGAGGTAGAAAGATAAATACACATGCATGATGTATAAGAACTGAGTAAAGGTATAGAGTGGAAATTTGTATAGTTGATTAAATGATGAGCATTAATCGATAAAGTCATAACTTATCTATAGAGATTGATAGAGTGTGTTGAGTCAAAGTTCCTAGATTGCGTGAGATGAGGTCAATTGTCAGATGTTTAACATTTGGATTTGGTGTTATATTCATTAAATATTATAAAATATTGATTGTAGTAGATTCATCTTGAGTTAAGAGCTCATGAGATTAGAGCATTTTGTTTGAAGGTTAATTATGACCATTTCTATTCAAATATTTAAATTTACATAGGGAAAAACTAGAGCTCTATGTTTCTACCATATCTTTAGATAGAAAACAAATTTTCTCTTGTAGTAAGAAGAAAAGTGGTAGATGAATCCAAGATTCATCTAGATATATTTATTTAAGGATATTAAATTTAGTATAGACAAATATAATGAGCTTAGAATTTGACTATGTTTCCTTGTTTGTTCTACAAGTGACCTGAAAAGTATATTTTAGCTTCTATTGATGTTATTTTGATGTCTCATGATGAATTAACTATTGGATTATATTGTATACTCTATGAGAATGTTCTATGTGGATTTTATAGGTGTGATAAATCTATATTGAGTTTGAACAATGATTAATAAATTGACTGTGTGCTCATTTATGGTGACTATGTGCACCAAGTCAATGTTTGCGTTATTTGTACATATGCAGAGGTAAGCTAAATTGATTATGATATTTTGATGATATTTAAGTGGACATAAGGAGTGGACCCATTTAATTTAAAGTGGTTCTATGTTCTTATTTTGATCGAGGGAGTGATAAAGGAGAGAATGGGTTCAGATGAGACCTATAAGGGCTATAAGGGCCTTATTAAAAGGTGTAGTTCCTTAAGGGTGACCCATAGATTTGATGGATGACCTATGAAAATTGTATTGAGTCATGTATTTATGTGAGAGATGTATTAATGACTAAGGTATGCCTAATAGTTGACCAAGGTAGTGTTTATAAATATTTCTCTATATATATTGGAACCAAAGATGCTGGGTTCTAGACTTGTATAACTTTGAGAGGAGTAAGCATTGAAGAGAAGAAGATAAGAGGATGAATGTTACCAATGGTAGGGTTGATGAGTAGAGAATATTTAAGACTTTAAATATGACTTATAGGTCATGTTTCTAGTGGCAAATTAGTTCTCTTGCAGTTACAGCATGAGTGAAGATGACTTGATTGATATAAAAGGATGTTTTGGATGTCTTGAGAATGAGCAAAGGATTGTTGGTGTCTATGAGAGATTGGTGGATAGTTTGAGAGAATGATCAAACTATTGATAGTGTGTATGACCATCTGATCATGTTGTTAAAGTTGTGATAGAGTTGTTTCTATGAAAAATGCATTGTGTATACAACATTGAAGAGTGGGGATAGTTAGGATATGTACTATGTTCTAATTGATCTTTGTATGTTGCTTCAAGTATGTAATGTTCTTTGATCAATAGTGAGTGTTTTTGATGATATAGTTTTTATTGTGAAGGTGAAGTGTGATAAGTGGTGGTCCATCATTAGGTGTTATAGAAATCAATTCAAATGTGGAGTTATTTATAGGTGTTGTTGTGGCAGCTCAATATCTAAGGTGGTTATAGCCTTCTTGCAAGGTAAAACTTAATAAAACATCTGGTTGTTATTATAGCTCAACTAGATACGTGTGGTAGCACCTTGTGGGATTGGAGTCTCACTAAATAGGTATTATAGTTCTTTAATTAGTTGTTGTTGGTCTAAATTGGTTCTTAATTTATAGGACAATAGTCAAATTAATGGTTGCATTAGGTTAAATTCTCCAAGAGGGTTTCCCACATATGTCATGTGTTATGTGCTTGATTTTGGATTGTCTTTCTTGTACATTTATATGAATGATGTGTATGATTCATGAATACTTATGGTGATTTATTAATGAATTTTAAAGATTAGAAATAAAGTTTGAACTAAAGTTGAAATATTTGGGGTCACTAATTAATCCCCCCTCTCAGTGATTGTACCTCTAACTATTGGTATCAGAGTGGGTCCTTTGGAGGAAGCCTAATAGCTTGAAGGTGATCCTAAGTAGGTACAAAGATGGATAATCAATTGAAGAAATAAAATAAATAAGTGAAAGGTTGTGATCAAGGAACTTGAATAACAAATATGTACTTTAAAGAAAGATGTCAAAGATGATGAAAATGTTATCAATGATCTCAAGGTTCAGCTAGTAGACTCCAAAACAAGTTTATGTTCAAAATAAAAGGACACCATGTTTGATAAAAAATCTTGCCATAACAATAGAGAAGATGATAGTCAAAAAGAAAATAAGTTTCAAGAACATATCAAGTCTATTAAATTACAGGCATGTAGATTGAAAAACATGGCCAATAAGGTTGAAAAGGATGAAGATAAGATCAATAATCTTGATGGTCAGTTAAGAAACACAAATACAAATCTGAAAGCAAAATAAGATGAGTGTAATCAGCTAAAGGTTGAAATGAAGTCATTGAAAAGTGAGCATGATCTTGTTATAGTCAAGTTAAATAAGATGGAATGGAAGTATGAGAAAATTGAGTAAGTGAATAAGAATTCAAACTTGAAGAACAATGTTAGAAAGTTGATTAGACAACCTAATGCTACAAGGTATGCGAGTTTATTTCATGGTCATTGTTATATATGTAATAGGTATGGTCATAGAGCTAAGGAATGTAAAAGGAATTAAATCAAGAATGTATCCTCATAAAGCCTTGTAAGAAGAAGTAATTGGTCTTGGAGAAATCATAACTTAGATTAGTTAAAAGGTACATTGAATGATGTTATTTGTTTCTATTGTCATAAAAGTGGACATATTGCTAGATTCTATCTAAATCATGTTAAAAGGTATTCTAAGTATGTCAAAGGATATAGATCTCCTAGAAGGGATGAGAAAGGGAAAACTCAAATATGGAAACCAAAGTTTATCATTACCAATTCTTTTAGTCATAAGGATGATAAAAAAGTTCTCTAGAAGGCTATGTTACAAAACAAAATAAGCTCAAAGTTCAAGTTGGTAAGTTGGCTACAAAAGACAAGAAGAGTCAAAATTTGGTATGGAGATATGAGGCAATAAAGACTAAGGATACAAACTCTTTTGAGTCCAAAAGTCTTGATGGATTATTTGCTAAGGTAGAAAAAGAATCAAAAATAAAAGAAAGTCAAGGGTTTCTATTGATAGCTTTGGTTGACAAGTCTGAAGCAAAGAATGTGTCAACTATTTAGTTAGAAAAGGAAAATTAAAATTATACTCATGTTGAAAATAAAGAGACCAATCTCATGGAGAAGACCAAGGTACTGGCTGAGGCTAGTTCTGAAGTGTGTATAGATCCAAGTGAACATCATGCAGTTACTGAGCAAGCTTCATGCAAAGAACACTATTTGTTAGTATCTAGTAATGGGACCACAAACTAAAAGGTGGATTCTTTAGATGAAAAGGTATGTCATGGATCTGTGTTGTATCCATGTGTTATCAATTATATATTATAAGAGGAGAGTGATATAGAAAAAGAACTAGTTATCATAGTTAAGCCAAAGAACAAAAACTATAGGCATCATATGACCAAAGAGAAGAAGGAATATGATGAGATGTGGGAAACTCTTGATTTCACACCATGGTTGAGCATTGTGGCATAGAGGGGTGTATCTGTCTAGGCTTCAAGAGGACACTTGTGAGTCAGAGGAATATTGGTGGCTGTCAGATATTGTTTGGTGAGAAGATATGAAAATAAGGTATGTTTGTGCATTATTTTTATATATCAATCTATTGGAGAAAATAAGTTTGTGAAGAAACTTAGTGGTCCTATCTTGAGAATGAGTTTTCTTGTTGATCATGGTTTGGATGTTCTGGTATAAAGGTGAGTTTAAATATCTATCTGCATATCAGTTTGTGGTAGATGCCACTTGTGTATGCCATGGAAGTTCACAGTGTTTGAAAGATGAGGTATCTTTATTTGAGTATTGACTATTTTTGGATAGTATTTGAAGTCTTGATTGAAGATATCATGTCCTTAACGAAGCATGAAGTTAGAAAAAGATTTACAAATAGTAAAATCCTAGGATCAGAGGATTGAGTAGTTGAATTTGAGAAAGAAGGTGTATAGAACCTTTTTTGTGTGCTCAAGATGATAATGCCATTCAGAAAAGGTCTTTGGTGATGGGATGAGCCTATTTCAAAGGTTTGTGAAGGAGCTATAGTACAGAGTTAGATTGGGTGGTTCTAAGAGGCTTAATAATATTGATGCAAATATAAATAAGTGTTTAGTTATAATAAATTTATATGAAATTTATTTGTGATGTGCTCCAGGTGTTTTTGAGGTTTGAAGGTTTGTATGTGCCAATTGAGGATTTTTTAGGGCTCTCAGTTTTCTCTGCTTTTGGTTTAAGGGAAACTAGACCTAAAATGGGTTATAGGATGTATGGGTTATAAAACATATGGAATCTCAATTTTTTGGTCCTAAAGTGTGTGATGTGTGTAAGAGGTTTTATAGGTGTGCATTGACCACAAAGAGGTTTGTTGACCCTCCTTGTTTTAAAATTTTAAGGTTTTGGGCTATACTAGAAAAGTGGTTAGACTTATGAGTTGAGGCCTAAGGATTATTAATATGTTGAATGGGCCAAATGGGTGGTTAAATAAATATTTACATAGATTTTAAATTTTGTGGTTCTCAATTTATTCAATTTTTTGTCAATATGGAGGGCTAATTAGCTAATAGGTTTTTAATGGAAGTATGTTGTATAAGATGGGATTGATGATGAAAATTGGTGTGCATGAGGGGGAATATGAGAGTGTTATATATATATATATATATATATATATATATATATATATATATATATATATATATGAATTTTAAAGTCTTGAATATGTTTCTACTAAAAATTGTGGGCTCTGCAAGGTTTTAAGTAGGGCAACAAGGAGGCTAGATAGGCCTAGTTTGAAGAAGAGTTTTTTTTGCTCAATTTATCCAAAAGAGAAAGGTATGAGTATATAAATTTATGTTATAAAGGTGGTTAAATTAATATTTAATATTTCTTATAGTTCAAGTGCATAATTGGTGGTCATGAAAGTGTCTTGAGAAAGAAGGTTGGTAAGCTTGTATGGTGATTCGTCATGGTGTGTGGAGATTTGAAGATGATCAGAAGGTACAATTACTCAAAAATGTTAGGGGATTCCTTATTATAAGTTTATTGTCTTTTCATGTCCTCAAGGTCCTTGTGTGCCCACTTTTTCATTATGTCAAAGGGGGAGAATGTTCATGTTGGGGAGAGAGTTCTTGATGTAGGATTACTCTGAAGAGAGAAAAGGTGAACTATATATTGATATATTGATGGGTGTTAACATTAATGAAAAATGGTGATACTATTGGATATTTTCCATGATGATATCATAGAGATGTTCTAGTGAGTGGATGAAATTCTTTGATAGCCTAAATGACAATGAAAAAGTGTGCAAGGTGCTTGTTCTTGTATGCTTAAAGGTGACTTTGATGATCTTCAATGTTGACATGGATAGAGATGTTCATGGATTAGTATGGTGATTGGATCATGTGAAAAGAGTCATATAAGATGTTATATTTGTTTTGAAATCTTGTGTGGATAAGTGGAATTCATCTAGTTCATCATAGTTGTCATCTAGACACTTTGGGTCCAATGGTAGAAAATCTGAGTCAGTGGTTTGATGACATCATCATTACCATATGATAAGGAGTCAAGGGAAGATAGTCATATGGTTATGATCAAAGTAGTCCTTAGTTGTTTCTTGCTAAATCTCAAGTCATGCATCAAAGCAAAGTTAAAGATATGAGGATCTAAAGTTGGATTCTCAGATAAATTTCATTATTTTCCCATAATTGGCCAAATTGCAAAGTGGCCAGAAAGAGCTAAGTAATCATTTTTATGAGGTCAATTCTCACACACATGGATGATTAAGGAGAAGGTAATCATATTGGTTTGTTTAGTTTTGGACCTATTTTATTTGTGCTAATTTTTAGATCATGTGATAGGGATGTAGCATGTCAAAAGATATGTAGATGCAAAGTTGGGTTCTTAGAGAGTTTGACTATGTTTTCCCATACTTAACCAAATTTTTAATAAGTTAGAAAGATCCAAGTGAGCATTTTGATGATTTTATATCTTGCACGTGTGAAGGTGTTAATATAAATTGATCAATGTGTTTGTTTAGTGTTGAGTATAATTAATTTTCACTAAATTTGAGATCATCTACAAAAACATGACAAAAGTTAGGGATGATCAAAGTTGGCCTCTTAGGTATATTTGGACATGGTTGGCTCTATGATAAAAGATTTTGAGAAGGCACTTTAAGGGTATTACATGTCACACATGTGAGGGTTATAGGAATAATATGTCATATTATTGGATTTTATTTTGTGAGGAGATCATCTAGTCCAAGTTTGAGTTCCTTTGAGTAAGAGTGGAATAAGTTATTAAGGATAAAAAAAGGCTACTCAGACATATTGAAAGGGTCCCCATAATTAGTGTTTTTTTAAGTGTTAAATCTTGAATAAGATAGATGGAGCATAGTTCCTCGAAGGAGTCAAGAGGTAGAAAGATGAGGATAGGTACATAATGTTTAATGACTAAGCAAAGGTGTAGGATAATGATCCAATGGTGAGAGGGAATTTGTATAGTTGATCAAATGGTGAGCACGGATTGATAAAGTCCTAACTTATCCATAAAGATCGATAGAGCATGTTGAGTCAAACTTCCCAGATTACTTTGGTGGTATATAGGTTAAAGCTCAGACAAGATCGATTGTGTGAGATTGATCCTGAACTAAGAGTTCATGAGATTTAAACTTTTTTTTTTAAGGTTAGCTATGACCATTTATATTCAAATATTTGAATTTACGTAGAGAAAAACTAGAGCTCTATATTTTGATAATATATTTTGATAGAAGATGAATTTACTCATGTAGTAAAAATAAAAGTGGCAGAGAACTCTATGGTACATCTTGCTAAATTGATTTGAGGATATGAAACTAAGTACAAAGAAATATATTCATCCTAAAAGTTGATTGTGTGTTTGTGTTTGTCCTACAAGTGACCTAAGAAGGATATTCAAGCTTTTATTGATGTTGTTTTGATGTCTCATGATGAATTAGCTATTGGATCATGTTTTAGACTCTATCAGGATGCTCTGCAAGGATTTTGGAGGTGTGATCAATATATCTTGAGTATGAAAAATGCTTAAGAAGCTGATTGTGTGTTTGTTTATGGTGACTATTTGCACGAGGCTAGTGTTTGAGTTATTTGTATATATGTAAAGGTAAGCTAAGTTGACTATGATATTTTGAGGATGTCTAAGGGGACTTAAGGAGTGGACCCATGTAATTTAAACTGGTCTCATGTTCCTTTTTTCCTCAAGGGATTGCTAAAGGAGTGAATGGGCTCACATGACACCTATACAAGATATAAGGGCCTTATTAAAAGCTATAGTTCCTTAAGGGTGACTCATAGATGCTATGACTAACCTATGAAGATTGTATTGAGCCATGTCTTCTTGTGATAGATGCCTTAAGTTATAAGGCATGCCTAATGGCTAACCAAGGTATTGCTTATTAAGATTATTCTATATATAGAGGAACCAAAGATGATGGGATCTAGACTTGTATAACATTGAGAGGACTAAACATTAAAGTGAATAAAAGAAGAGGCTAAGTGTGCCCAATGATTGGGTTGATGAGTAGAGCAAATTCAAGACTGTGAGTATGACTTATATGTCATGTTTTTGAATGAAGATTAATGCTATTATAGGTTAAGCATTAGAGAAGAGGCCTAGAGTGATTCAAAATGATGTTTTGGATGTATTGAGAATGAGTGAAGGATTATTGGTGTCTATGAGAGTTTGGTGTCTAGTTTCAGAGACTAATCAGAATGTGGACAATGCGTATGATCATCTGGTCATGTTTTTGAAGATGTGATAGAGTTGTTATGAAGAATTCATTGAGTGTGCAAAGTTGAAGAGTTGGGATAGTTTAGATATGTAATGTGTCCTAATTTATCTTTGCATGTTGGTTCAAGTATGTAATGTGCTTTGATCAACTTGGAGTTCTTTTGGTGAAAGAGTTATTACTATGAAGGTAAAGTGTGATAACCAATGGTCCATCATCAACTGTTATAGACATCAATTCAAAGATGGAGTTGTTTATAGGTGTTGTTATGAGAGTTTAGCATCTAAGGTTGTTGTGGCCTCTTTGCAAGGTAAGATTGTGGCCTTTTTGCAAGGCAAGACTTTATAAAAGGTCTGTTTGTTGTTAAATATCAACTAGATAGGTGTGGTATCACCTTGTGATATTAGAGTCTCACTAAATAGGGATTGTAGTTCCTTGATCAGTTGCAGCTAGTCTAAATTGGTTTTGATTTTATAGGACAACAATCCAATTACAGGTTCTAGTGGGTTTTATTCCCCAAGAGGGTTTCCCATGTATGTCATGAGTTATGTGCTTGATTTTGGATTATCTTTCTTGTACATCGATATGAATGATGTGTATGATTTATGAGTGATTATGGTAATTGATTACGGACTTGTCAAGATCACAATTAAAGCTGGAACTAAAGATAAAATATCTAGGCTCATTGATTCACCTCCTCTGAATGATTTTATCTCTAACACTTTTATCTTTTCTTTTTTACTTTCCTTTGATTTTGTGTATCTTCTAGATACTACACATCACTCCCAATTCATTTTAATATTGACTGCTTGTACCTCAGGGGCATATGTAATCATACTTCTTATGACCCTACTCCTCTTTATGATTATGCATTAGCTCATGTGCAGACTACCAACCTGGTTCATCCTATTTGAGACATTTACTACTTGCATAGACACTTTGTTGCTCCACACATAGATCTCATACACTTCCTTTACCTCTCTACATGCCCACAAACCTTCCAAAAACCTCTTGGATCCCTTTTAGGATCTTATTAACCACCTAGGATGAGATATTAACCCAAGGCATGGCTTATGAGGGAAAATCATGACCTAGGCCACACTTTTCTTTCACAAAATATGTGGCCTAGGCCACAACCTGACCATAATGGTCATTTTTAGGCCTCTAATGGAAAAAAATAGCTAGTTTTGGGGGGGTTTTGGCATTTAGTTGCTTTATATCACTCATTTTCATCCATTTTTTTAGACATTTTTCATTATTATTCCCTCTCTTGAATCTCATACCTTATTGAATCTCTCTTGATTCATTTTTGGCACTCTTGAGTTTGATTGGTGATAAAGGATCCCATATACCACTACACATTAGATTAGAGACTCCATTGTTGCTTCTAGTTATTCTTGCTTTATTGTGGCTTGATCCCAGCTTCCACATTTGGCATTGCACCTAGTTTTTGTAGTTTTTTAGAGCTCTAACACCCTTTCATGTTCTCACTTCACCTCCTCCATTGCTTTTTGTTATTGATTTGGACTTAACTTACACATAGCTTGGTCTTCCTCCATTTCTTCCTAGCTTGGATTCCTGGTTAGTAAGACATATGCACAATATTTTTGAGCTTGATCTGAGGGCACTTTGTTATGTAATGTGAAACTTCATTATTTTAGTGTATTATATATGCTAGGGTTTGATATTTGTATGTTAGTTTATATTATTGTGTACATGCTTAGAGTATATTTTGAATTGTATGCATTCTCTCAACCCTGAAAATATATTTCTCATTCAAAAATGTCTTTCATTGTGTAATATTGGCTGATTTAGAATCATTGACTTGCTTGGTATATCCTCTTGTCTTCATTTATCTTAATTGGTTTGAGAAAAATGGCATTCCCTCATTCATTCACATGCTAGAGATAGTTTCATTTAGACAAAGGCATTAGCTTAAGTTTTTGAAATTGTATGCTCTCCCTATCTCTCTATCTATTGAAAATGTCATTTCCTTTCCAAAATCATATTTCAATTCATAGGATTGCATGTTTATGAAACACATTTCATTCTTGGTAGTGTTATCTTGTTCAAATATCTTATTTTTTTATTCTTTATGCATTGAATGTTAACCCCTTATTTCTTGATTTACTATGGTTATTCTCATTAAGGATACTTACATCCTTTGTGGTCTTCATCATGATATCCATAACTTATTTTACAAGTCTACCTATAGTTTGGTGCAAGAAGTCAAACTAGATATCCTCTATAGGTCACGAGAAGCCCATAAAGTCTATGAGCCTTTTAGCCATCTAGGTTTTTTCTTAAGTACCCTCTATACCCCCTACCAAACACTAGTGGTTCCATTAAAATTCTTAGAGTTAGAGATTCAAGCATCAATAAAGAATTATACATCTACAAGTTGAATTCAGCCATTTTAGACAAATCTTCAAACACATTTTTAAGAGAGGTAAAATTGTTATTTTATCTTTCCAATTGTATTTTTTGTTTGTTAATCACATCATTCAACCTAGGGATTAAGATTGAAAAGTTATCTATTTAATTTGTTTTGTATATATATACTAACATCTGACTAACCTCTCTTGGATTCTTAATCTACATAATGACATACATGTGGGACCTATTGAAGGATTAGATGCATCCCACAAACCTTGTTTAGACCATTCACATCATTATTACTAGAATTAGCTTTCTAGCAAACTATTTCTCTTCTTTTTCCTCCAAAATTTTGTTAATGTCTAATTAGGAGTAAATAATGAATTCATGACTAAATAATGATGAATTAAAAAAGATCATCAGTGATATCATCATAAAAAATGGTGAAATCATCCAAAAAATGAAATAGGGCAAATTACTAATGAAATTGCTACTTATAGTGGACAATTTGTTTCCTTCTATTTTTTGTTTTTATAGTGTTATTCTATATATTAGTAAAATTATCAACCTAGTTAGTAAAATCTCTCAACACATTAGTGAATTTGTTTAAAAACTATGAAATTGTCAAATTACCTTTTTTCTTTTCTACGTTTTCTGATATAATAACAAAATACTTGTTCTAATTAGTGAAATTATAAAACCTAATGGTGAAATAATTATTACACTTCTTAATATTTTATATTTTTAGGTCAAAATCAGTGAAATCATCCACTTCATTGGTGAAATCATAAGAGGTAATGGTGAAATTGTGTAGATCATCAACAAAATTTCTATAGAATAGTGAAATTATTTCTTCATTACTTTTCCTTCTGTCTTTTTCTATAAAATTTTGAAATTCAAGCCTTTAATAGAGAAAGTATTAACCCTAATAATAAAATTATTTTTCTTCTTTTCTATCTTTTTTCCTATCTGCAAGACATTATCAGTGAAAATGTAGACCTCAGTAGTGAAATCATTAAAACTAGTGGGAAAATGATTCTCTACCATAGTGAAATTGTTCTCACTTCTCTTTGTTTTATTTTCAATTTGTAGTGGCAAAATTGAAGGGTTTATCAATAAAATTGGTCTACATAATTGTGAAAATGTTTTGTATTAAGGTTAAGAGTTAAGTTTTTTTTCCAAGCTCCTTTTTGCCAAAGAGTGGTGTTTTTATTTAAATAATTAAATTTCTATCTTCACATATTTATTTGGGTATTATTATCACACATAAGTGGACTTTACTAAGAATGTATGCTTATTCTCACTCCTATTGATACAATGGAAACTATTCAAGGTGTGGGTGACCTCATGTTGGAAATAATATCTAGATTAATGGATGGTTCCCTTTCGTACACTCACCGAATTATTTCTAAACTCTCTAATTCTACGATTTCTCTATTATTAAAAGGGGTAATGACTAATACTCAAACTGAAATTGGATATGAAAATTAAAAATTTAGGGTGATGCACAAATATGAAAATCAATTATGAAAATAATTTAAACACTTTATAAGTTAAATAAATTTCACACATTCACTTCATCTTCATAAAATAACTCTTTCATTAATATTTCATACATAGGTCTTGACAAACACTCACACTAGCTTAGAAGGAATGAACACAGGTTGAATTCACTTCAATATAAGGTAGAATTTTGACATAGAAAATTTATACAACCTAAAAAAATTCTCATTATTTTAATAAATGAAAAAAATTTAGACATAAAAATAGGAAAAATAATCATTCACTAAGTTACATCAATGAATACAAGACACACACTATATGAACAACCAAAAAATGAAGGAAAAATTAGTTCTTTATTAATTTAAAGGTGATGTAGTACAAATTTTATAAAATTTTATGTAAGATAAAATCATAATCACATAATATTCTCTAAAAAAAGAACATAAATATAGAAAAAAAAAAGGACAGATGAGATAGATTAGTCTTCAATTAGGAGATGAATCCCTTGTCTAGTCATCCTTCACTTCTACTTGAACTCAACTAACTAAAATCCAACTCAACCTTCAACTCAAACTAAATTAAAATATAAAATATTAGAGTTTAAACATTATTTATTGGAATATTTCTTATGAGGAGAGAGAATCTTTTTTGAATGTGTTTGGGAAAGTCAAAGGTCAACATGCATGCTTTAATGGTAGAGTCTTGAAGAGATTTTGACTATTTTCAATTTAACTCTTTTTCAACTTGAAATTAACTCATTTTAATCTTGCATGAATAATAAAGTATTATTCCATTTACCTTTATTTAATTTTGGAGTTTGACTTGAATTATCTTGACTTGTAACTTGGAGTTTGACTTGAGCTTCTTGACTTGCATTTTGCATGCATGTTTCTTCTTATTTTTCTTCTTTGCTTGAATTCTTATAAATTTAGCTCAAATGGGGAATAGTAGGAAAGAGACATATTATTGAATTTTTATTTTATTGAACCTATAATTAAATATACTTTTTGATTATGCATTTGATGATAACAGTTACATCTCTTCATACCTATTCTTCAAAATAAATCTATCTTCTATGGTTTTGGTAAGCTTTTTGAATGCACCATGAGAACCTAAAAATTAATGAATTTAATTTTTTTATTATTAAATAATAAGTCTAAAAATTATTTTAACATAATAAACATGGTGTAATAAACCTTTAAACAAAATTTTAGCTCAAAATTCCACTTACAACTTTATAAAATACCATTTTGTGCTCTCTAGGCCTCAAAAGACCTTGATTTGGATTAGAGGGTCTAAAATGAGTTATATGCCTCAAAATACACTCCTAATATTCTAAATGTATTTTTATAAAATGTAAATACATGGAAAATTTTAAAAATATTGAAAAATATTCACCAAATGCTCAAACAAAAATTCACAAAACGTGCCTACTTGATGCCTGCAAGGTGACTTAGAGATGTTTTTCTTTGATATGAACCTATTTAGAGTTGGTTTTATTGAATAATAATATATTAATACCTGTACATAATTTATACATACTCTTAAATATTTTTTTTGCTTGGAAGGACCTGAAACACTAATTTGTAACTCTATTTGTGAGCAAATAAGTGAGAAAATCTTGATTTCCTTCATGAACAAACCTATGCTTTTCCATTTTATATATATTAAAATATAATATGTACCTTAAAATATTTTAAATATTTTATTACATCAAAAAATATATTCAAGTCTAATTTTAGGAGATTTCATTCAATAAAACTCAAAATATGCACTTTTTAGTGTTTTTTAGCTTGTACAATTTTATTTTTGAATACCTACAGCTCTGTGTTTTGTCATTTTTAAAAAGTTTTATAACACTTAAAAATATAATTATTTTTTAAATATGACTTATAATAACCCATATCAGAATTATAATCATTGTATATTCTCAAACAAATACTTAAACCTCTCAGAAAGTCTTTTTTCTATCTATCTCTCTTGCTTGCTTGAAACTCTACAACCCGTACCTTTGCCTTTATGCCAATATTTAAATTAATTTTAAGATTTAGGAAGGTATAATAATATTATTTATTCTTAATATAATCTCATATAAATTTTAATTTACAACAAATAGCTAAAAAATTCAAACATATTGCCTAAAATCGAGCCATTAAGGTTTTAGAGCACCTTTCTTTATTAAATATTGTTAATAAAGTTAATAAACTATAAATTAAAATAAAATAATATAATATTTATTTAATATGTGCTGAAATATCATCATAATACCATTTTAACCAATTCTTCTTCTCCTTTATGAAATAAACATTTGAAAATTTCTGTCAGTAGCTTGCACTGGCTAGTTTAAGGAATAAAACAAACATATAACAAAATTTTAACTATGAGTAGTTTTTTAGCATGGTTTTGGATTGATTAAGGTTTTATAATATTATTTATAACTTATTAAATTTTAAATCCATTAATATATTCTTCTTGAAAACTTGCACATAAGTAACTTTCATTAATGGTGGCAAAATTTATCAGCATTCATGGCAATTTTATTTGGATGTTTCCTTGATAATCACTGAAGACCAATAGAATTAAACATTGAGATATGGATTTTTGAAAATATTAGAAAATATGGAACTTAAAATTACCTCAAGAAACTAAAAAATTTATGCATAATCACTTATTAAATTTAAAACTATAACAACAACCAATTGAAAAATGTGCAAGACAACACTTGGTAGAAGGTGAAATATAATAATACTAACTAAAAATGTACATAAAAAAAATTGGAGTAAATTTAAATATAAAAAATAATATGTATAAAACTCAAAATCCACATGGATCAAATCAATAACCTCTTAGGTCCTCTCCATGTGGTTGACAAAGATGAGAAACAAACTATTGTTTAAGTGTCATTTTGGTTGGATCAGGTCTTTTCTAGCTTATCAACCTCTTTGAATTGTCTATATGTGAATAAATTGAAGAAAAAATATATCCAAAATAAAATAAAAAATGATCTAGTTAAATTATCACCTCATTTTATTGTTAAAAACTAAGAAAGCTTTCCAATGTAACTAGATTTCGAGTTATAAGAATAGTTGTAATTTTAGCCTCTAATAGCTCACTGGAACAATGTTCTTAGTTTTTTGTGACATATTTAGATATGCCATTTTTATTTTTAACTATTGAAAATTTTTAAATATCTTTATCAAAAACTTCTTGATCCTTACATATAGATTCTTCATCTTTACTTAGTTCATGATAGGGTTGTTACCTTGTGCAACTACCATTGTAATGTCACTAGATGATGCCATGTCATCTTGAACATATTCATGATAGAATTATTTAAGTTCAATTTCATCTGAAATTTGTTTTAGTCTTAAAGGGATGAAATATAATAATATTCTATATTAAATTGAAGCTCATTTTACTAGCACAACTCTTGATCATCATTTCTTGACAAATCTTCCACTTCATATGGATGTTCTTCTTTTGTATTTCATACAATAGGTCCTCCTTCAAAAATGGGGGTGGTAGGAGGGAAATAAGTTCCATTTGATGGCATAGGAACTTAATTCATTATGGGATACTCTTGAATAGGCTTTGGGATTGAATAGGAATTAAGAAGGCTTTGAGATTTAGAAGTAATAGTTTCATTCAATATTTATTTAAAAGAAGGGATTTTTTTTTTTGTATTAGATATGCTTCATATTTATCTTTCCACTCAACAATCAAAATGCTACATTTTGATATGCCTTGATCTTCATGAATAAATTAAACTCTAGGGATGGGTTGAGATCTCAATAAAATTTTTAACATTCTTGGTTTGGCTTCAAAAAATTTCTCTATCTCTTGATTTTGGATTGGCATAGGATAAGGCTTTTTATCATGAGTAGGCATGACATAATTAGTGGTCTTAGTCTGAAAATCTTTCCAAGATGGAAGGTCTTAAGATCTTTGGGATGAGTAAGTAAATATTTCATAGGCATAGACTCTTTCATAGGATTAGGAGTCTTAAAACTTATAATTTTGAAGAAAGTATACTTTCTTGAAGGTTCAAGGGGTTCTAGTTCTTGTTTTCTACTTTCAATTTTGTACTCAATTCTTATTACTCTCATGGACAACTATTGTATTGATTCTCTTCTATCCTAACTATATCTCTTTAATAATTCAATTTTTTATTGATGTATATAGGCATGATATGTAATCTATTATTGATGCCTATTATATTCCTCTTCCATATCACTCTTCATACATTGTATGTCAAATTCAAGTCTAATTTCTTGCACATTTTTTTAGGTTGATTAAAAATAATTTGATTTTGCCAAGGCTAGTTTTAAACATGAGAAGGGGTGGCAGGGGATAAATATCAAGAAAGTATTGATATCCTACTAGTTAAATGCCAATTTAGGTGAATCCATAAATATTATCATCTTGATATGAAAGATATGAAGGTATAAAATATACATTTTCATAAAATAAACATTAATACATACCAATTGATACTCTTTAGGTACTTTGACTACTTAGACCAATTATATATAAGTTGGAATAAATAGATGTTAATTATTTTAATAATTTATTTTCTATAAATTTCTAAAAGAAACATAAATCTTTAGCAATATTTTGAGTTATGGTCCCACCAAGCAAGCTAGAAATTATTATCACTCAGAAGTGCACGAACATGTACTTGTTCTCACTCATGTTGATACAATGGAAACTATCTAAGGTATAGGTGGTATTATGATAGAGAGAATATCTAAATAAAATACTGATTACCTTTGGTATAGTCACTCACTTCTCTCTAAACTCTCTAATTTTTAGATTTCCTGATTAGGAATGGGGAAATAAGTAATATTCATACTGAAATTAGATATAAAAAACAAAAAATTTAAAGTGATGTAATAATGTGAAAGTCAATTATGAAGATAATTTATATAATTTAGAATCTAAATAACTCATACACCTTCACTTAATCTTCATACAATGACTCTTGCATTAGTATTTCATACACACGGCTTGACAAACACTCACACTAACTTGGAAGGAATGAACACATGTTGAATTCACTTCTAGGTTAGATAGAATTTATACTTAGACACTTTATATGACCTAAAAAAATTCTCACTTGATTCATAAAGGTAAAATATTTAGACATAAACATAAGAAAAATAATCATTCACTATGTTACATCAATGAACACAAGACACACGCTTCATGAACAACACAAAAATAGAGGAACAATTAGTTCCTTATTGGTTCAAAGGTGATGTAGTATAATTTTTTCCAAATTTTTTATAAACCAAAAGCATAATATCCTCATATTATCTAAAAGTATAATATACAAATATAATAAAATAAAGAAGATAGGAGATAAAGTTGTCTTCAACTAGGAGATGAGTCCCTTGTCTACTCATCCTTCTCTTCCACCTGAACTCAACTAACTAAAACCCAACTCAAAATTCAAACCAACCCAAATTCCAATGTAACATATTAGATTTTAAATTTTTTTTCTTGTAAAGTTGTGTAGGAGGATAGATAAATTTGTTAGAATGTGTTTGGTAAAGTCAAATGTCAACATGCATGCTTTGATGGTTGAGTCTTGAAGAGATCTTTGACTATCTTTATTTAGCTTTTTTTGAACTTAAAATTAAATATTTTTAATATTTAATACATATAAATTTTTAATTTAGTTACTTTTATTATATATTTAAGTTTGACTTGACTTATCTTGACTTGTAACTTAGAATTTGACTTGAGCTTCTTGACTTACATCTTATATGCATGTTTATTCTTCTTATTTTCTTGAATTATTCTAAATTTAGCCCAAATGGGGCACAATAGGATATATATATATATATATATATATATATATATATATATATATATATATATATATATATATATATATATATATATATATATATAGTTTCATGTTAATTTTATTTATCCATTCATGATATATGTATTCTGATTATGCATTTGATGATGACAATCATAGCTCTCCATACTGGTTCATCTGGATAAATTTATCTTCTTTGGTTTTGGTAAGCTTCTTAAATGCACCATGAGAACATGGAACTTGATAAATTTTTATTATTTTATCATAAACAGATTATAAATATTATTTTAGAATTATCACCATGGTGTCACAAACTTTAAAACAAAATTTTAGCTACAAATTCCACTTACAACTTCCTAAAATATCATTTTGTGCTCTGTAGACGTTAGAAAAACTTGATTTGGATTAGAAGGTATAAAATGAGTTTTAAGCCTCAAAAAACACATTTAATGTGATAATTTAGTATTTATTAATGGTTAAGACTTTAAATTTTTTGAAAATATTAAAAAATCTTCACCAAACTCTCAAATAAATATTCATAAAAAATGTTAGTTTGTTGTCTGCATGGTGACCTAGAGATGTTTTTCTTTGATCTAAATATATTTTGAATTGGTTTTTATTGAAAAAGAATTTATTAATACATATAAATTAATTATACACAGTCTAAAATCATTTTATTCCTTTGGAAGGACCTAAAAGACTTATTTCTAACTCCATTTGTGAGCAAATTAATGAGAAAACCTTGATTTCTTTCATAAACAGACCCGTATTTTGTTATTAACTCTATCATAATATATATTATAAAAAATAATTTTAAACATTACATTTTTTCAAAAAATAATTCCATGTAAAATTTAATAATTCAATAAAACTCAAAATATGCACTTTTTAGTGTTTCTTAGCTTGCATAGTTTCATTTTTAAATACCTGTAGGTCTAACATTTACCATTTTATTTAATTTTATAAATAATAAATAAATTATTATTATTTAATTAATAAATATAATAATCCATCTCATCATTCCAATAATTGGATACGATAAAAAAAACACTTAAAGCTCTCAAAAAGTGTTTTTTCTGTCTCTCTTGCTTGCTTGAAACCCTGCAACCTGTACCTTTTATTTTATCCATTATTTAAATTAATTTTTTTATTAATATATAATAAATTTATTTATTAAACATAATATCTAACAAAAAATTTAATTTTTAACAAATAACTCAATAATACAAACACATTGCTTAAAATTGAGCCATTGGAGTTTTAGAGCACCTTTCCTTCTTAATGATTGTTCATAAATTTAATAATATTTAACCTAAAATAAATGAATGGAATATTGATATAATTTATAAAAAAATATTCTCATTATTACAATTCTAACTAACTCTTCTTTCATTTTATGAAGTGAACATTTGAAAATCACCCTCACTAGCTAGCAACCAGCTAGTTTGAGGAATAGAAGAAACTTCTTCCAAAATTTAATTTGTGAGATGTTACTGAGCATGGTTTTAGCGTGATTAAGGTTTTATTATGTTTTATATACCTTATTTATTCTTAAATCCATCTATAGAGTATTCTTTAAAACTTGCACATAAGCAACCTTGTTTAATGGTGGCAAAAATTGTCAACATGAACTAAAAACAAATTCACACTTTAATTTAGGTATTATAAAACTCATGAATTTTCAGATGTATTTAATTAATAGAAAGTTTTATTGTTGTTTTATTATAATTTGAGTTTATATTTTAACATGTGCTTTCCCTTTTTTGGGTGACTTAGAAATGTAAAAGGTTCTTATTTTCCTTTACCCTATTTTTCATTTGACTTAGTGGGGTGGATTTCATCACCTTCTCACAAGTATTTAGGGGTGTGTTGACTTAAAAATTGACATCCTAGCATCATAAAAAACTCTACTTATCTGGTAGGATATATAAAGTTATGATCATTTCCTTCATAAAGACCTTGCATTGTGCTTGCACAATTTCATGTGAGGAAGGCATCCCTAGGGAGTTCTTTCCAATATCTTAAGTCAATGTGTGGTACCCTCAAAAGGAAAAAAATTGGAAACAAGATTTAAATTATTCATTGATGAATTTATGCCCATGTACCTTGAGGTATATAAGGACCATTAAATACCCCAATTAAAATTATAAGCAAATCCCAAATATGGTAGCATTTCAATGAAACCCATAATACTAAAGTGGTTTCAAAGGGACAAGAGCCTTTCATGAATTACCTGATCTTAGATTAATTTTTAATTGCCTCTTTTGACATGAATAATTCATTGATATAGGGGTGCAAAGGTAATAACCACCTAGATTTTTCCTTTATCATATTAACCTTGAGAGGGAAGGGGGTGCTTAAAAACCTTACCATTAATTAAAATAATTTATTTAATGAAATTTAAACTTTATAATCCTCACTCAAGTTAAGTGTTTTAAAATTTCAATGAATGGGATGAAAACTCATGTCAGTTACTAAAGTGACTTGTAATGCTTGAGTCTTATTGCATGATTGTTATGTTGAAACCTTGTTATTCTTGAGATAAAAAAAACCAAGTCTAGATTTAAACCATTTATACACACACAACAAGGTGTTAATCTCCCAAAAAATCAAGTCAAAAAAAATTGACATTTTAAACATGGTCCCAATAAATCCATTTCTTTTTGAAACCACGTTATTAGGTTTCTCAATTTAAACCAAAAGCCTTGTCTTATTTTAAGTTTCAAATTGTAACGTCAAAGAAAATCAAAAACCAAAATTCCTAATTATTGTTCATGTTAGGTTGTTATGCCATCCATTTTAGTCTAAACCTAGGTTAAAAACAAAGTCTCAATTCCAATTAACCTTCTTTGCAATTTCAAACTGATTCCAATTCAGGACCAAATTCTATTTTAAAGACATAATTCAAGTCTAAAACAATTCCAATTCCAAAACCAAGTTTTAAGCCTAGTTAATTTATGCTAAAGTTAATCCCTTTTAGAAGCCAAAAGTCTATGTTTAGCTTGAATATTGATTTATAATTATCAACCAAATCCAATTACTATGCCAACCTTGATACATTTAAATATTTATAAAGCAACATAGAAACACAATCAAGTCTATTTCCTTTTCTCACAAAATAAAGTCTCTAATATCAAAACCTTTCAAAAAAAATTCCATAGTCCAAAACATTAAATGTTTATACTTGAAAGCTTTGTATATAAAACTTGTGGACATACCCTTTAAAGACTTGTTTTATTCACTTATAACTACTTAGTAAATCCATTTACATTCGTATAACTTTAATTGGTGTTGTCCAATTTGGTACTTTATGTTATCCTAAGCCAAATTTGTTGCCTCCAACCATTTTGCAATCAAAACTATAGTTAATTTCACCATACCAAGTCAAAACAGAGTTTCAAAGTACTTAAAATTTATCAAAATTGAAAGTCATAAACCCAATAATGCTTAAGTATACACGTAGTGGGGTTATTCACAACCCCTGATTTGATGAGGAGGTAGTTTACAATCCCTATGATTATAACCATTATGTTGAAGACATTGGGGATCAAAAATACTTAAATGATTTACCATTTAATGCTGAACCCAAATAATTTAACCCATGCCTTCTAGTTATGTAATCTAATGTTAAACAAAGACAAAATCAACCATACTTTCGACATGTTCCATTTGATATGTAGCATAGGCCTACTCTGTTATACCTTGGGAATACACCATCTCGTGATGAGTATAGGCAAGATCAATTCACTAGACAACTATTTGATAACAAAGATGAACATCTTGTTAGATTTTTATAAATTAGAAAAAATTCCCCTGGGTTTATAATAGAAGATTTGTGCTATTTAGTTATAACACCAAAAGAGCCACCTCCTACACTTTTAGATAACCAAGCTCCCTCTAGTCAAAATCAAGGTTTTATTGAATCTTCTCATCGATATCTTGTCATGTCAAAAAAGAGAAAAGGTCAACTCGTTGATCAATCTTCCCAAATCCAATTTCTTAAAAATCAAATCCAACAAGATAAATAAGTTTTGTCTAATATCACTAACTCTCTTGCCACATTAGACATCCAAAATCCATTATTAATACTATGATAAATACTTAGATAAAACAACCATTAGATTTATCTACCTATCCTATGAACAATCCCAACACATTTTCTAGAAATACATTAGTTGCATAAATGTTTAACACACCCATAACAAGAACCAACTTAGAAACTAATCCTAATTCAAATCCTTCGATGGATTCTTTCTAATAAATGGTTGATCAATCTCCACAAGGGTACCCCAATCGACTTCAAGTTCCTCCAAGTTCCAGATAAAACATTTTATTAAAAATTTTAGGTGCTTCCTAGCACCACACTGTGACCATGCTTATTAAGAAATAACAAGTTGTAAGTAATAATCCACCATTTCAACAAATGGCAACCAATACCCCACTTCCATAAGGGGAAACCATTCCTCCACTTCAGAAAGTGGAAACTAATCCTCCACCTCATAATGTGGTGACCAAAATTCTACTACAACAAGTTCTAATTAATCCTAAATAAACATTGTCTACCCAATAGTGTGTTTTTATTAGGGTAACTGCATAAAGTTGGGGGATAAAGATGAGCTACCTTTAGACTTGATTTTCCTGAAATTTTATAAAATTGAACTTGTGCATATAATTTGAAATAGCTACACTCATAATTTGATGATGCTATAAAAGCATGAATTGTATCATATTAAATCAATATTACCTAACTAATATTGTGTTTCTATTAGGGTAAGTTCACAAGGTTGGGGGATAAAAATGAGCTACCCATGGACATCATTTTCTTAAAATTTCATAAACATGAACTTGTGTATATAATTTGAATTAAATACAATAAAAATTTGGGGATGTTATAAGAACATGAATTGTATCACTTCAAGTCTATTTTTATAAACACTACTTTTAAAAAATTGATTAAGTAGAACTAGGTCAAACATATAAAATTTGAATAATAACTCATTTTTTTTCTCAAAAAAACAAAGTGGATAGACGGTCATGTGGCCCATCATTTTTTGAGCATAATTTAATATTGTTTGAAACTCTTTGGTGATATTTAGATAATATCTCTTTGTTTGTGACCTATATGTTTTTATATTTTATCAATGGTTTTTTTATTATTAATTTTGTAAGAAAAAAAGATCTTGAAATTTGATTAAAAAAAAATGGATAGCTAGCCGTGTGGCCCCCTTAACTATCTCAAATAAAAGGAAATTTATTTTTTTTAATGTGTGTATAATTAGGCTTAGTTTGTGACCATATAATTTATTTTTCACTTGGATGAATAGAAAAAAATTACATTAACATGTATAGGAATACATATTTGTGGCGTGTGGCAGCCTAAAAAATCTATAGTTAGAAATAAACATAGTTTGTAACATTAAAATAGTTCAAAAATTATAAAAATAATATATTTAAAAAGAGCAGAGTGTGCTCATCATCATGGTAATAGATTTTTTAATTTTCTTGTCGAAATTCCTAGTGTATTTGGTGATGAAAGTTGAAATTTAATATTTGTATGAACGCTCTCAGACTTGGCTGTAAATTGATAGGTCCAAGTCTTTGGCTTGCGAATCCATGCCATTCTGAGCCAAAAGGATTGTATTTTGAATTTAGATCTATAATGTGTACATGTTAAATTATAATACATATGTGTTATGGCAACATGTATGTGTTAAGTAACATATACACAGTATACCATAATGTGTACACGTTATAGTTGATATAGACAAAAACTTAATTTTTAATGGACTTTTTTTACCCAATTCCAAAAATATATCCCCATAGACATTCTTTATGTCCTTCTGTAATAATTTCAAGTTGAGAACAAGAGCTATCAAGTAATTTTTTGGACCCCACCTTTGAAGATCTATCAATTGTTCAATGGGTGATAGATAAAATTAAAATAATAGAATGAAGTTGAAAAACAAAACACTTGGACAAATACAAGTGGTGAGAGAAAAAAACAAGGTATGAATGCAAGCACTTTGTTTAAAATAAGGTATAAAAACTATCTCTAATGAGCCAAATACCTTAGATAATGATACAATTAAGAGTAATGAATTGAGTAATGATAAAATAGACAATAATGAATTAGATAATATTGGAAGCTCACATTCAAATTATAGTGTTTTCTATTTTTTTGATGATGATTGTATGCATGATGCCTTACCCCCCAACAATGAATAAATTTTCATGGAAAGAAATAACAATGAAATTAGCAATGAATAGAATTTCATGGAAGCATAAACTGATTAAATAAATAAAGAACAAAATGTCATCCCACCACTAATCAATAAAATTAATGATGATTTTGAGACACCCTCTCAATAAATTAGTGTGGGGTGATGTTGACTCCTGATTTTGAATGGCCTTGACGTTTGTGACCAAGTCCAACCCAAATCTTGTACTTTAGAGTTGTAGAGCATGGTGTGCACCAAAAATTAAGTCTATGTATACATGCCTAATAATTCAATCAGGAAAATGATATAAGTAATTATATAACCTTGTCAAATCTATCTAAGTCAGGATAAGTTGAAGAGAAAGATGACATAATTAATTGACTAGAGAATAATCTATAGTAGAAAGGTGAGATATGACAAGAGATAAATTAGCTAAGGCCAAATGGGTCAACATATTAACTCAATAATATAAATAACTACCAAGTTAGTAGAAATCGCATTAACTAGTGATTGGTAGTACTTAAGCTACCTCATGACAAATAAGACTCTTTGGAAGACTATAAAATGTGGGAAAACATTATGAAACAAAAGCTCAACCATAGGAGAAGCATTTTTGGATTGTAGTCAAAGCTCTTGGAAGAAGGGGAAATGCTATAGAATTAGAGAGATTAAAAAGTTAGTTTGATATACTAGTGTTATTATGCACCATGTAACTATAAACTAAAAAAATAACTAATATTTCTATAGTTGTTATTGCATATATCTTTATTCATATATATGTAATATTTAATTTCTCATAATTTATGGACTAATGTTATAGTTATTAGTATATCTGATGATATCTTTTAGTTGATTGAATGGATACTTTGGTAGATAGTACTTCTCTACTAATGATCCATTATATGTTCACTTGATTCCATGTAGTGATACAATAGTACAAAATATGCGAAGTACCCTCAGTTGTGTAAGTATGCGCACGAATGAATGTATTGTGTCACCATTGCCAACTAATCCTGACCTGCCATGATTTCTCTCTACATGTCAAATGAGTGTGTGAGCATATTTCATGCAATATGCCAGCATAGTTAGATAGTGTTGAGAATGCATGTGTGTTAAAAGACTAATGTGTATGACAAAATTTAACCAAATATGGGGATATAGGGTCCTAATTATAATTCATGTCATCAATAAATACAATGCATCTTAGTGCCTATAGGTATATATTAAACAAAAAACAAAATGAGGAATGGTGTTTGGGAAGAGCATATGAATGGGGAAAGGTGTGGAAAATGAGATTTTGGAATGTGATTTGAAAAATAAATGGAATGGGGAACATTATTTTTGGAATATAATTTTATCAAAGAATGGTGTGGGGTATGTTGTGGTGAATGGGATTTCAGAATAAGCACATGAACATGAAATGTTGTGATGAATAAGGTTAATATAGTTAGGCATATAAAGAATATATGAAATAAAATTTGACATTTACTATGGAAATGGCATAATGAACATGATGGGAAATGGGATTGAAAATGGTGTGGTGAACATGGTAAGGAATAATGTCGGAAAGGTGTGGTCAATGAGATTTTAGAATGGGCATGGGAATAAAATTAGTGCATTAGGCATATTAAAGAATATCTAATAGTATACCTATTTTATATTAATATATGTAAAAGATGCCAAGAGATGTCATTATTGATGCATCTATTTTATATTAGATTTGTGACATAAGTGGAATAGGCAACTCTAGAATGATATCTCTCGATGTCTTTTACATAGATTTATATAAGATAGGTATGTTAGTAGCAACTGTGTGTTTTGTGTATTCATTTGACATATAATTTAATTTTTTTCATTTAACTTAAAATGTATGTTATACATTACATTAAATCATACATAACTATAATTCACATTATATTAAATCACCCATAACTTTAGTTTACATATTTTAAAATTTTAAATCTAAATGGTTATTTAGTATTCATCAAAATGTACCATACACACCACATAAAATATCAATTAATGAATGAGTTCACATGACATAAAATTTCAAATAATGAATAGGTACACAATTTTTTTCATAATTACATCAAATTAGTTTTCCTCTAAGAGTTTCAATCTCTCTTCCTCAGCGTTCCATTTGGAAAGTTATTTTCTATTTTTTAGTTTTTCATAGCGGTCATATGTAAATGGAGGTAATATTATTAGTCATTTCAAGGAATTTACACTGGATATAGCCACAAATGGTAATCATGTTCTTTCTATTTAACCTATATCAATTGTAGCTTTTGAAAGGGTCAAACCTTGTAATTTGTGTATTGTTAATTATCACTTAAATACCAAATAGATAAATAACAGTGAAAAAATAAATATATAAATTATTCATACTACCTATAGGCCTACCTAAATACATGAAAAATAATAACTATCACAAATAACAATAGCCCTATATCAATAGACAAGTTAAAACATAAATATATCAATACACAATAATAATATGTCTATATCAAATTACAAGTTAAAAAATAAATATATCAATATGCAATAATAATACGCATATATCAAATCATAAGTTATTCATAATATATACATGAGTAATTATACAAGCGAAAAAATAATAACTATAGCCTTACCTATCTTAATATAATATTATATAGTATAACATTTGAAATTAAATATTAATACACAAAACTAATGAAATGAAAAATAATAAAATTGAGCTTATTAACTTCACATTTATTGCATCTTATTGTTTTGAATTATATATATTATAGGAAGTTAAAAATTTATTTATTTATTTTATATATTACATGTTAAATATAAATATCATTTTTAAAATTTGATTCTCATTTTTACATTATGTCACAATATAAAAATGATATGTTATTAAAAAAAATTATCTATGTAAAATCAAAATCAATACAAATCAATTCAAATATGCTCTTAAAAATGATATTTAGGTATAACTATTAAAAATCATATAAATATTTAGGTATGCTATTAAAATCGATATTTAGATATCAATTTAAAAAAAGATATGCTATAAATCAAATCAAATTTGATTCTCAATAGGTATAGCTATTAAAAAAGATTTATCTAAAATTTGATTCTTCACAAATCCAGGTCAAAATATGAATAGATTATTTATGGATTAAAAATGATATCAATTTTTAATGAGCTAATGAGGTAGAAATTGAGAAAGCTAGGTGATGGAGGAAGAATGTTCCAAACCCTAATAAATACAGTCGACATCTAAGGATTGTTTTTTGCAGAGAGATGATGTCAAAGCAAAGTCCCTTCATTCTCGATTGGATGGATTTGATGAGTAAGCGGGTGTGGGTGAGTTGCGTTGAAAGAAAATTGGCAAAAATATTGAGCTTGTAAAGGGAGGGTGTAGCAATGGCGAGTGTCATCATTATGAAATATGTGTTTTAATAGTATGTAAAAAATAAAATTGAGCTTGTAATAATCTATATCGGTCTATTAATTGAGCTTGTAATAATATATATCAGTGGTATATGTCTCCCTCCACTCTTAATTGAGTTAATGATGATGATGATGATGATGATGATGATGATGATGATGATGATGATGATGATAATAATAATAATAATAATAATAATAATAGAATTCAGGTGTTGGAGGTGTTCAGGGACGGGGACAAAGCTCTTGTTACCCTGCTCTTATTACCTTGTCATTATTAGTATGATAATAATCTATATCGGTCTGTTAAAGTAATTCACTATGAGAATAACTCTAAAATATAGTTCATTGTCCTTGTTTGTTAAAGTAAAACAACTTTGCTATTTGTAAAATAATTATAAAATTGATTTAATAATAATCTATAATTCTCTGTCTGTTAAAGTAATAATTCTAATTTAGACTTCGAATTTAAATTTAAATTGTAGTAAAGAAATAAAAAAATACAGATGAGATAGGAGATATTTCTCTTCTTTTTATCTTTGTATTAATAGTTATCATTGTCTTCTTTATTCGTTATTTTTATTTTTATTTTATATTTGTTTGATTTTCATTTTGTTGATTGATCTGATTTATATTTATAATATTTGAAAGGTCATATCGGTTGATTTAATTAATATGTCAGTTGTTATCAATTCTTTTATATATTGTATTAGATTATTATCAAAAT
>JARHVA010002202.1:2107500-2167500 GCA_037957365.1 Torreya grandis
TTATTTTCACAACGTTCTATTGAACAAAAAAAGAGATGCCGAATGTTATTTAAAAACAAGGAATGGGGTGGAGAATGGTGTGGGGAACAATATTTTAGAAGAGGGTTTGAACAACAAACAATGTGGGGAATGAGATTTGGTAATGAGTTTCAAACAAGGAATGGTTTGGGGAGATAACGTTAACTAGGTTGTGGACTAATGTGGTGAAATTAATTTTGGTATTTTAGTGTGATAATACCTAATTTTATTTTGAAATCATTTATAAAAGCACATGCATCTTAGTTTGCAGAAAAATAACAATGACATAGGTCCTAATTCAATTCAAGTGATTTATAAATACACATATATATTAGTGCATATATTAAACATGAAAATGGGAAAGGAAAATAATTGGGAAGGGAAGGGAATGAGGAATGATGTGGGGAACATGATTTGGGAATGATATTTGAAAAAGGAATGGTGTGGGGGATGAGACAGGGATGCGGATGAATATTGCACTAAGAACAAGATTTGAAATGAGCACGAGAGCAAGTAATTATTTGAAAAACAATATTAATGCATTTAAGAATCTAAATAATATATGAAAGATAATTTAGAATTTATTTTGAAAAAAATATTAGCAAGGAGGTGGGAAACAAGATGGGGATTCATGTGGGGAATAGTGTGAAGAATGGGACTCGGGAACAAGTTAGGGAATGGAGACATATGGCCCTAATTTGAATTCATGTCATCAATAAATAACCATGTATCTTAATGCATATAATTATATATTAAAAAAAAGATGGGGAAAAATGTTTGGGAAGCATAAGAATGGAAAAACATGTAGGGAATGAGATTTTGAAATGAGTTTTGAATAATGTATGGTGTGCAAAACAATATTTTATAATATAATTTTATCGAGGAATAGGGTGGGGAATGTTGTGGTATATTATATTTTGGAATGAGCACAAAAAACATGGAATGGTGTTGGGAATAGGGTTAGTGCATTTAGTCATCTAGAGGATTTTTTTTAATAGAATTTGGAATTTATTTTGGGAATGGTTTGGAGAATATGATGGGAAAGAGGATGGAAAATGGTGTGGTGAACATGGTAGGGAATGATGTGGTTAATGAAATTTTAGAATGGAAGTGAGAATTATATTAATGTATTTAGGTATCTAGAGAATATATAAAAGAGGATTTATAATTTATTTTCACAATGTTTTATTTCCTACTATTTCTCAGATACATTTACATTATGATGTTATGTTTGTACATTATATTGGAATATCATGCTCCGACTAACACATATTGTAGAACTACTTATTTAGAGGTAAGTTATTCAATAAGTTTCATAACTACCCTCAAAATAGGGGGCATTTAATTGGGCTGTCATAGAGATAAGGCTCCTATTTTTCTTTTCATAGATACATTTTAGCACACAATTTCAATTACAGAAATTAGACTTAGGGTAGACACAAAATACCATAGAGGTTCAACATTAAGTTCATAAAACACAAAGATAAAACCAGACATTCATTAGCACCAATATTGGGACATTAGTGCTACAGGTCACTACTATCCACTACAAGACACTACTGTCTAGTATCCCTAGCTTTGAGATAGTCTAGTTCATTTAGAGCAGTACACCAAGTATAATACAAATTTGCATAGATATAGTAATAGGTTTGGTAGTTGTGTTCAAATTTAGCTCATATTCATTCATTTTAATTTATATTCATACCAGTTACTCAGATTTGGGGGCATCATGCATGGCATGATCACTCATATATTGAGATTAGTACACATATTTAGCTATTACATACATGATTCAAATTCAGTATACTTAATGCCAAATGAAGGGCATGTGTGTAGCACATAGTTTCCATATACTCAACTTCAGATAGGTTGATTAGATGGTATGGAAAACACCATGTCATTCTCTATGATGTATAAAATTTCTGTCACATTATAGGTTATCCCAGAATCATGACTTACTCTATCTATAGTGGTTCACATTCTTGAGTGGCCTAGAGCCACATAATATCCCTAAGTGGCTTCAAAACCGAATACATAGTTAGATACTTTTAACACTTTATACGGTATAGTTAAAGAGGCATCTACTTCACATAGGGGGAAATGATAGATTCATGACCTACTTGAGTTCTTGTGCCACCTACATTGGAGGGTTCAACACACTTATAGTCTTATCCAAGATATTCATAGAGATCAGGATCCACCAAGCAGGGTGTAATGATGGTGTCAAAATTGGATTGAGATCTTGAGACACCCATTTAATAATTGAGTAAGCCTTTAGCTCAGTTCATGATATTCAATGATATGATCACTATGAACTTTCATTCATGCATGTTTTCACTAGGTTCATATATTAGTTTTCATGTATTACCTATGGATGAGTTATCTTATCCCTAGTCTTGCCATAGAGATATTATAGAGCCTTAGACTTGTATTTATAGCCATTCAATATATATTTTAAACATATAGCTAGTCAAGACACAGTCCCTAAACTGTCACCTCTAACCCCAATCCAACTTTCCCAGAAGTCTTGTAAAAGGACATTAACACCACCCTTGGGACATTAAATCCACATGGTGATAGTGTACCCAAATGGGTGCCACTGTATTTAGTCCCAACTCTTCCAAACATATACTTTTTTAAATTTGTGCCACTCTTAAGGTTGGCCTAAGCTCATTTTAGTATCTTCACAAGCAACAAAACCCTATAAATACAAGTCTAATCCACCTCTATTCACTATATGGAAAATAGATACAAATGCAATTCAAACCAAAAATAAAGTTGTGAAAAATAAAGGTACATTATCCCTATTATGCCCTATTCTCTACATACTACCATCCTATTAACACACTCAAGTATTATTCATATCACACTTGTAAAGAAAACTAGGGTTTATACATCAAATCAAGATTTATAGGTATAATACATAGCTCCATGTTTGGGTATTAGAGGAATAGAAAACATAGGAATAGGCGTAGGTGATCCATAAAAAAAGGAATAGTCTTGTAAAGATGACATTAGCTCCACATCTTACACACCACACATGGATGGTGCTACTATCCAAACTAGGCACTACTGTCTAGTGAATAGATGAATATCAAAAATGTAATTTTGACACATAGAACGACTCAGATCTTATTTTTTAGAACCCAGGTCATCCACAACATTCTACTTTTAGCTAAGCCTATAATTCTCCCCATTTATTTCTATTATAAGAAATTCAACCAAGGAAAAAATCATTTACAAATTAGTAGGTTAATTATTGTAATTTATTTAACTTATTTAGACATATCAACCTTTTAACTAAACATAGGTAATTACACATGTAAACCCCGAAAAGGTTAAATCATAGGCATTAGGTGTTTGGGATGACCTCACATCTATAGAGGTCCCTAATGATTGTGATGGTCTAAGTCATGAAAATAGATCAGATGTAGTTATCCTTGAATCCTATAAGCCCTGATGGCCTAGGATGCCACCATATGGTGACATCCTATGGATTAAAAGATCAGGAGAAGTGGTAGATACTCCAAACAATCAGTTGGCCTAGATTCAACATGATCATGTCATGTGGCAAAGTGCAAAGGAAGATTATAAGAAAACCTAGGATGCTGCCAGGGATCACCTTTACAGAGACCTATGAGGGCCTGTGATGTTGCATCAAATTCTATCCCATCTAGTTGTGGGTGACTTCATGATTCACTATTGATGGAATTTTAGATGGTGGAATGTGTGACTCTAGGAGTTTTATTGATGATGTGGCCCATGTACACCATTCAAAATTCCATTTTATGTATTTATAAAAAAATATGTAAAAGAGGATTCGTCATTACTTCATTAGATGATGCCACCTTCTCTCCTCTTAATAAATTAACCTTTTCCCCATGTGAGGTAGTAGGTTTTAGAGAAATTACTTACTCATTTTTGAAAAAAAAAATCATAACATATTCATTCTCTCCATTAAGTTCACATAGATAAGACACGTTACCAAATATTTCCTCTACCATAGGGGCAAAGGCATTACCTTCTCAAATCTAAATACTACTATAGGTGGAAAAGGTGGGCCTTCGACAAATCTTTCTTCTCTCATAGGTGGTAAAGGCAAGGCCTTCATAAGTCATCCATATACCATAGGTGGAAAAGGTATCTCCTTGTGTGTTTCTAAAGACCACATGTCATGTCTACAACTTCCTCCCATGTTAAGCTCCTAGAACATGAAAGGTCTACAACATCTACTGCATTAGATATTATGCTCATGGGGTATGAAATCTTGAGGATAAGTAAAAGAGAGAAATATTTTTACTTCCCACATCTTATTCTAGGACAATAATCTTTCAACCTTGGCACTTTGAGATATTACATCTACTCAATGCATTTCATTTAAAATCCTTAAAGCCTAGTCAGGTAAATTTTTAGGTGCATATCCTGAGATGATAACATTCTATTTATTCTCCTTCCCTTAATCATAGAGGTAACATGAAATTTTTTTATTAGGTTACCTAGAATCCTAAGATTGAGAGGGTAGCACAAATTGATAAGTGCTAGTGGTAGAGATGGTTGCGGTTTCATGATAGGATAACTACAATAATAAAAAAAAAATATATAAAATCATCAATGTGTTGGTTGCTAGGTTTTCCTTTGTTGTTTCATCTAATTTCTCATTTTAATGTTTAATACAATTGGCTATCTTGAAGCAAATATGGCTTTGGTTATGGACAATGATACACTCATCTCCATGTTTCCACCCAATGAGAGTGGAAAGGGTTTGAGCAGTATCCATGGAGATTACATGACAACCAGGGCTTCAGAGAACTGTTATATGGATGGAGAATGGGAAGATTAGATTGACAACTTCTGCCATGAGTAGAGGAGCAGAAGAGAACCTGAAAAACTTCATAAATTTTTACCTTTATAAAGTACTTAAACTCTATTTATTTTATATGATTTACATGCTCGACCTTTAAATATGATTTAACATTACTATTTTACACTAAGTATAATTATCTCACCAAACTATTTATTATTAAATAATTCCTTTCAACATTACTTGAAACTTTAGAACAACTGATAATTATAATTACACTGAGGAGTCTCTATGTGACAAGCCCCCTCTTCCCCATCTCCTCCCCCAAATATTCATCTCACGTAGCACTAAAAAAACTAAAGTTTTTGTCACACCTCAGCTATTGACAAGTGTTTTCAAGAATTATCTATTTTTGCACAGCTTGTAGGGATTTTCAAACGGTATGATGAAATTCAATTTTGTTCTGGGTAATATGTTGTTGTAGTAATAGTAAGAGCTCATTTTTTCAATTGATTCATGTATTATGATTAAATCCAGGCAGGGCTCAAATGCAGAGGCATCTTATTTTCCACAAGCACCTTGAATTATTGACATTACCATAAAAGTTACTCATCATCCACTGTGCTAGCTTAATCATGCTCCTCAATGCCAAGTCTGGTGATGGAGAGCCACTCTTGATCAAGTGGATTGTCCATCCTTAACTCAAAATATTTTGCCGTAGAGTGTTGTTGGAAAAATGTTAGAACTAACAAATGTGAGTGTAAAAAATTCAGGTGGATCAAAAAATATGTTGTGTATTAATGAGGGAATGTTTTTTTTTCGGTTTCCAATAGAAATTTGATTAAATATATAGAAAACACAAAACAAGACATGAAGATTTTTCACTACAAGATGTGGACACAAAAATGGACATGAAGAGTTTTCACTACAAGATGTGGATGTCATGAAATATGACAGGTAGCATTGTTGTTAGGGTACATTATTGTAGTTTTCAATATTACTTAGATAATGTTTAATGTGCATTTACATTATATTATATATTATATAATATTTGAATAGTAACTAACATTATATATATATATATATATATATATATATATATATATTTGAAACTTATATTTTATTGTATTCTTATATTTTATTATATATATATATATATATATATATAAATCAAAAAAGAAAAATAAATTTTTTGATGCATAAATTGAATTTTTGTGTTATGTGATAGGTTTATAATTAGCAAAGTTTTGGGGTGGGCATCATGGCGATTGGTGGTGGAGTTGGTATAACACTCCTCATCATCGATGTATCTCATGTGAGACTAGACAAATCAGCATGAATTGTACAAGAAACTTGGAAAAAAATTATGGTGTAATATTTAGGATATTAAAATCAATATTTACCTCTAGAATAAATTAAATTATATAATGTAATTAACATAATATATAATATACAATACTAATATATATAATATATTACATATATAATAAAACATATGGTCTAATATATAATATATTAATATGGTTTAATATAAAGTATACATAGTATCATATCATATAGAAATATATCTATTATATATTTTAATATTCTATATATTATAATAGAGATCCTAATATATTCGATTATATTACATATTTTAATACATTATATACTTTATTATATTGTATATATTATATATTTTATTATATTATATATTCTATTATATATCAAAATATATTAATATAATTTAATATACTATTAAAATATATATTGTATAATCGAATATAAAATTAATATATGTATGGCAAGTTATCAATCCTCACATTGGTAGTGCTAACGATTAACTCAATCGTATTGTTATTTTTGTTGTAAGTTTTTTAATTGTATGGTGTTGAGAGCCATGGATATTTAATAATTAAAGTTACCAACACTCCTTGACAACTGGGATCAATTGCTAATTGACCATCTTTTTTGTCAATTGGTGACTTTTCTATCACAACATTTATGTTTTAACATGTACGATATCCTGTTATGCACTCATGTGGCATACACTTTGTAAAAACATGGGTCTCACTTAGACCACTATGAAAGCAACAAGATAGACTTTAGAACATCAATTTATTACCCACACATTAGTGGAATTGCATTGTTTATTCAATTCTCACATTGTACATGAAATTTGTTGGGATCGAACATGCCCCATACCTTTTAGATACCATGGGAACCCTCTTCTAACATGTTTGTGTCATGGAGTGTTTATTTTTGACTTCATAGTAAAATCATTTAAGTACACTAGATGAATTTATCACTGGTATAGAATACAAATACCCTTTCACATGATTTGATTTTCATCTTTTATCTTAACTCGGTATGAGAGGTATAGGTTCTTTATTTTGATGCTCTAGTTGATTACAACATTTGAATTGATTGATTAGTCTCTTTATTTCTATTTTATTTCATGTTTTATTTTGGTTTTGGAGCTAACCCTATTAACTATATGTTAGATTTGTTGGTTTTATAGGTTTCGTAGACATTGTAGACCATCTCCTAGGCCTTATATCACATCTCTTGGGCACCAAATAAATCTCTCAAGCACCAAATTAGTCTTTTAAGCACAAAATAAATCTTCCCAATGCTATTTTATCCCTTTCTTGGGCCCTTTTCATGAAGCCCCAACCTTTATCAACATCCCCTATGCCTTCGAAGTCTTACATGCATGACTTAAGTTTTATGTTGCTCCAAATTTTAGGTTTATGCCTTAGAATATTTCCCTCTTGAGCATAGAGTTGACAAATTGTCCAAAAGAGATACATAGAAGCCTCTGTGAAACAAACCAAATATGGAGTGTTTTATTGGGTAGGGTTGCTCCCAAACTTGTTAGAGTCCAAGATCCCACCCTGAACCTAAAACTGATTTTTGGGAAGAACATAGTCCCAGAGTTTTCCCTAGGTGTAAGACTTGGGAAACTTGACCTACTAGACCTCAAAAGCTCAGGCCATACATAGAGTGACACTGGGGTCCAACAGAGAAGCAAAGGGTAACACTATAAAATTGGAAGAACTTGTAATGAGTAAGATAAGGAGAGGTGTCACATAGAGATAAACCTGAGGATTCTAAGCAATAAACTAGAATGTGTTAGTAGAGACAATATGATGCTCATAAAAAATTTATAAGTGTCACATAGCACAAGTGCAAGAGCTAGGAGGCACATAAGGAGTTAAGTTATAAAGTGACGGGCAAATTCAGGATAAATTTAATAGTTGTATGCCCTTCACTTACTTGTTTCAACCCAAAAACACACCAATGGATATTTTCCATGTATATTTGTGAGATTAGCATCCCATGGGGATACAACACCCATTTACCCATCATTGAGAGGAAAGAGACCAACAATCATTACTTCACATATGGGACACTAACCAAATAGGGATAGATCTTTCATTCAAACTCTTCAAGAGCCTATAATACCATCAATGTGGGACTAAATTCTTAAGTATTTTTTTAAAAAAAAGTTTGTCTTTGATCCTGATCATAACCCATGGGACCCGTGGGATATTTCAAAACATATCTGATGTCACCTGCACACCCTAAGCCTAAGTGACAACATGGTCTATCTCAATACCAACATACATGTTGGGCCCTATTGATTTTAAATAATTTATCTTAATGGTTTTGGGTGAAGATGGGACTAAATTCTCATAGTTTTTTGTGTATCTAATCCATCCCATTTTTATTTAGAGAGTTGATCCGAGGCTAAGTTTACAGGCTGATGAAAGAGGCTCTAGATGATGAAGATTATTTAAATTATCTGGCATATTTGTTTCATCCCTTTTATTCATTTTTTAGGTTTCCCATACACTATAGAGCATCTTTTAGGCCTTATATCACATTTCTCAAGCACCAAATTAGTCTTTTAAGCACCAAATGAGTCTTCCAAGCACCAAATTAGTTATCCTAATGCTCTTTTATCCATTTCTTGAGTTATTTTTTGTGCAGAACCAACCTTTCTCTATGTCCCACAAGCCTTTGAAGGATTATTTGTGTGACTCAAGTCTTACATGGATTTGAGTTTTAGGTTTAAGCCTTTGAAGATTTCTTTCCTAAGCACAATATTGGCAACTTGGTAGAAAGACATACATCGAGGCCTTTATAAAATAAACAAAATGTGTATAGCATTTTATTGGGCTACAACGCTCCCAAAAAAATTAGACTCTGGGATCCCACCGCCAACCAAAAACCAACATCTAGGAACAACACAACCTAAGCTTTTCTGAGGGTGTCAGAATTAGGGTACCTGACCTGTCAGTCCCAAGGAGCCTAGGCACAATGAGCACAAATAACAAGTGGGAGGGAGACAAAGGCCAACTTGAATGTGAGCTTGACATGTGTCTCACACAAATTGAGACTGGGTCCAATATATAAGTTAAGGGAGACACATCAAAATTGGTAGAATTCATAATCAGTAAGATAAGGATATGTGGCAAGTAGAGAATAAATCTGGGGCTTCTTAGGAGGAAAATAAAGAATGTGTTGGTAGAGCCAACATGGAGCTCATAACAAATTCAAAAGTGCCACATGGCACAAGTACAAGAGGTAGGAGACACATAGGGATTTAATATGTGAAGTGATGGGTGAGAGAGAAAATGATGAGTTGGCATCAAGGTGGCAATTGATTTGGGCATCCCCCTGGTAACCCAGGTATAAATTTGATGGTTGCATGTTCGTCACTTGCCCATTCAATTATCAACATGACATAATTGAAATACCAGACATATCTTTCACATATTCAATTATCAACCCCTCAATGTGACAAAAATTTATGTTTCATTTAAAACTACTACATTAATTGTGAATGCCACTCAAATAAAATAAAGGTGGTGTAACTAGAACAACATCTATTTTGCTAAACCTTTTCTTGTTGATGCTGAAAGTATGATGACTCCTAATGTAGATGGAACTACAAAAAGTAATGTTAACATTTGTGAACTTCTACTCACATTGGATGTTTGCACTTGTTTTCTATCTCATATACAATTGATTTCAAGCAATGTAATAACCACATGTAAAAATATTTAAAAAATGACATCAATGCATCTTTTGCATGACCACATTGTAGAAAATAATAAAATTATTTATTGCTAGACCTTATGGAAATATTTCACACAACACATTTGGACTTAAAAAGAATGTACAAAATTATTCACAAAAAGACATTTGACCAGCATTGTGGGGGCCCATGTAACCAATAAATTACATTTTCTTCTAGGTGATACAAATCTTATAAGTTATTATACTTTGTTACATAATAAATATTTTGAAAATATACTATCATGTTATTAATAGTACATTTTCATTCTCTCAATCATGTCATCTAAGTATTTATATATATTCTTATCTTTTATATTAGATAAATTATATACAATCTATTATGATATACAAAGCTAATAGATGCAATCTAAGATTAACTCATTCCTTGAGATAATTATGGGGAGAATCAATCCATAACTACAAATCACTACTTATCTATTTACAATATTGAAACAATACTAAAACCTATGATTTTGGCAATACTCAATCACAAAGAATTCATTTTGACTTCGTGATGATTATGTCTAATATTTGTGATATATGCCCACTTTATTAGTTACTTTTATTTATAAACATGATTAAAATAACTCTAAAAATAAGATGATTTTCATCATTATGTTCATCATGTTGAAATATTTTATATTGACTTTGTATTGGGAAAAGGGAAAAAATATTATAAAAAATAATAAAGAACAACATCTTCCAATAATTGCCAATTCATTACTTCAATAATTGCATGTTGACTAGAAGACTAAACATATAAAATTAATACATTCCAAATAATTTTAGTAGTAATGATTCTACATTAAAGTAGTCTTCAGAAAATTTTATTTGAAATATATTCAACCAGTTACACACACACACACACACACACACATTGTCAGATATAATTGCTTCTAAGAAATGTAACAATTGCATGTGAAAACATTTTAAACATAAAATCGTAACATCTCTTGCATGCCCACATTATAGAAAACCACAAAGCTCGTGTATTATTGCACCTTATGGAAAAGGGTTTGTTCAACACATTTTTGTTGGAAAAATGCATATTTAAGCTTACCTAGGGTTAATAGGGTAATTTATTTATTACGAAGGGTTAATTTTGTTTACCTCAGTTAATTTATTTTATTGTTGAGAATCTCTCAACAATATATTTGTTCGTAGTATGAGAAAATAAATAGTTTGTTTTCTCTATTTTCTAATCACTACAAATAGTTTGTTGTCGTGAAACAAACTATTTGTATTATATATACTTTACAATATATGAGAAATAAATGACAGATTAATGTGAGGATACAGAGAATTTTGTGGATTATCACCTATTTTATAGGTGTTACAAACTTATTTTATTCTCTGGTATTATTTGCAAGTTATTTGTTGTGGGTTCTTTTACCTGGATTGATCCTGTGGATCATGTGTATCTCCTGCTCATTATTTCATGGTATCAAAGCTTGGAGTTCTAGTTGAAGATCCTATTCCCTGAAATTTTTAATCTATTAACACATTCAAAAACATTATTTTATTGATGTGTTATAGATATTTTTTATTCTCTCAAATTCTGGTTGTTGTTTAGAAGTTTTTTTTGGAAAATTTTGTACTTTATGCTCATTAAATGACCGTACATATTTCAAAAATCAGATTTTTTTTATAGGGGAATAGAAAATAAATTTTGGAATCAATTCCAATTTGAATTTTTGCATTTAATTCTGGATTTATAGCTCTTTCCTTCAAAATCTAGCTGACTAGTTCCTATTGGCAGACTGTAGTACCTGTTCATTTTTCTAATGTGGCAGATCGTACGGATGCTTTATTGGAAATAAGAAACATGTTAATGAAATATGAATGTTATATATTTCTTTAAATATAAATTTGGAAGAATTTGGACCAGGCTGTAAAGTGTTTTGGAAGCTTACAATAGGAATTTAAAAACTATTTTTTGGTCTGTAGCATATCCGTACGGATTTCTCATTTTTGAACACCTTATGTTGCATAAAATCCAAATCTGAAAATTTAATGTGATATCAGAATTCCAAGGCTTTCATTTCATGCTAAGAAGGATGGATTTTAACTAGGCCGTATAGTCCTTTGGGCAGATCTAGTGGAGCCATTCTGCAGTTGATAAGAGGTTTTTTCCTTGGCCAGTGTTGACAAAATTTATCAAATATTTCCCTGACCACCATGCCTTGTTGGGAAAAGATTTTATTTATGATAAATCCAAACATTATTCATCTATTATCTCACATGTGAGGGGTGTTTTTTGAGGAAAAATGAATGTCTAGATTGTTCTTGTCAAAATCATCGTCTTCCTCGAGAATGGAATCCTGATTGTTTGAACCCCTAAATTCTACAAATTACCATGTTTGGAAGCTGAAAATTAAACAACTCCTTCAATCAAAGGGCTTATGGAAAAAAATATCTGAAACAACACCTGTAGCATTCACTACTAAAAAAATACAAATATGCATATGGTTGTAAGCAGGATGAGGCTCTTGTATTGATTTGCCTCAATGTCTCAGATAATCTTCAATTTCACATTGCAGATGCTACTACACCAAAAGAGTTATGGGAAAAATTTAAAAACCTATTTGGCAAAGTTAATGAGTTTAAAATTTTTCAATTAGATGCAGAATTGAGTACTCTTTCTCCATCAAATTTCCCTTCAATAGATGAATTCTTGGAAAAATTCAAATTTATAAGGTCACAATTGAAAGCTGGTGACAAGGATAAAAGTGATCAGGAGTGCATTTTCATGATTTTATCAAAGTTGAAAGGACCATATAGTGTTTTTTCCTCTACTTTCTATACTATGATGGATACATTAGGTGATGAATTCAAATGGCCTTCCTTTGAAGTTTTTTGTGAAAGATTGACTAGGGAACAAACAAAATTAATGGCCTTAGATGCTCTACCTGGTCCTAGTCATGCTCTAGTTGCTAATTCTTCTAAAGGAAAACATTCACCTAAGTCTAAATAAAAGCAAGCACCTTTAAATAACTCTCCAGAGTCCACCACCCAAACACCTCATCATTCTAAATATACTAAGACCAAAAAGTCCTTTAAGCAAAAGAAGAAAACATTTGGTCCATGTAATTTTTGTGGTGGTACTAATCATGATAAAAATAGATGTTTTAAGATGGAAGCATTAGAGGCAGTGGAAAGACAACACAAAATTTCCATTTCGTCTCCATCTCCTTCTACTTCTCCTACAGGAAAAGGGAAAGCACTTTCAGCTAGGGCTATATCTTCATGTCATGATCAGTGGATTTTTGACTCAGGTGCTTCTCACCATCTCACACATTCTAAGGATCTATTGTCTTCTCTTACAGATTGTAGTATATCACATATTGTTATGGGTAACTCCTCATAGACTGAAGTTTTGGGATCTAGTAATATTGATAAACAAGATGGATACACTGACTCTGATTGGGCTGGTGCTATTGACACTCGCAAGTCCACTTGTGGATTTGCTTTCACACTTGGTTCAGGTCCAGATGCTTGGGCATGCAAAAATTAGACTGCTATTGCATTGTCCTCTACTGAGGCTGAGTATCGAGGTGCTATCAAAGCTAGTCAGGAGACACTTTGGCTTTGACAATTTCTTGGAGAGTTTGGCTTCACACAACAGTGTCCTACTACTCTTTGGTGTGACAACCAAAGTGTGATTTCTATTTCACGCAATCTTGTTGAGCATCAGTAGACAAAACACATTGAGATTCACATGCACTTCGTTTGACATCTTATTCAGGATGGAGTTCTTTCTTTGGAGTTTGTGCCTACAGTTGAGCAAATTTCCTTGGTTTGTACATGGGTACCTTATCAGGCCTAGTAGCCAGGACCCATCTTTGTTTGTCATTCTCCCTATGTTTCGATTAAGGGAGGGTGTTGGAATAATGCATATTTAAGCTTACCTAAGTTTAATAGGGTAAGTTATTTATTACCGAGGGTTAATTTTATTTACCTTAGTTAATTTACATTATTTTTGAGAATCTCTCAACAATATATTTATTCGTAGTATGAGAAAACAAATAGTTTATTTTCTCTATTTTATAATCACTACAAATAGTTTGTTGTCGTGAAACAAACTGATTGTATTATATATACTTTACAATATATGAGAAATAAATGAGAGATTAATGTGAGGATACAGAGAATTTTTTGGATTATCAACTATTTTTTAGGTGTGACAAATTTATTTTATTCTCTGGTATTATTTGTAGGTTATTTGTTGTGAGTTATTTCTCCTAGATTGATCCTGTGGATCCTGTGTATCTCTTGCTCATTCTTTCAATTTTGACCTTAAATTAATGTATAAACTTCTTCATGAACAACCATTTGACCAAAATAATGTGGGCCCAAGTAACCAAACAATTACAGTTTCTTCTAGGTGCTACAAACCTTATTGAGAGTTGTAGTTTTTTACATATTCCATATTTTTAAAATATACTATCATGCTATTAATAGTACAGTATCATCCTCTGAACCATGTCCTCTTAATATTTATACTGAGGTTTATCTTTTACATAAAATCATATAAATAAATAAATAATAGTAATATATTTTTTTATATGATATCTATTATTAGTAGTATAATAATAATATAATATATATGATAGATTATATTATATTATTATAATATAGATATACTATACATTTGTAATATTTTATTGTATACAATATTTCTAAAATATAAAATATATTTATATTGCATATTGTATCTAATATATATAAAATAATATTATTATTTATTATTATAAAAATATTATACTAATTTCATTATATTATAGTATAAATACATTCTACTTACATTAGTATGAAATATTTGATATTCATTATACTTGGATTGCAGTTTCATTTTCCATAAATGCTTGTTCTCAAGTATATTATAAGAATGATAATCAATGTTGTTACATTTCTATGAGTGATTTAATATTCATTGTATTTACATTTTTTATTTCATTTCCCATGTCTTTTCTCAAACATTTTTTCGCTGTATGAGAACCAGGAACCAAAATAGTTGAAGTGATGAAAAGAGACCCCACATGGTCTTTAAGTATCAAATAATTTAATATGGAAAAAATCAAGAGAAGACAATTTTTTATTCATATAATGCACCATATAATGCCATGGGTTCCTATCCATGGAATAAATCAAAACATATTGCAATATTTTTGTATGATGAGTCCTCTTACAATTTTCATAATAGGCATTAAAAGTAAAAAAAAACATATTCAAGAGGCTTCAATCTTATTTTTAACATAGTTGATGATGCCTTGAGGTATGATCATGGCCATATATTATTGCAAAATGTCATCGATGTTCCTAACCCAAAGCCCAAATCATAATGCCCAAATACATCCAATTTTTTTTTAATGTTAAATAATTTATATCAAATTGATTTGTATAAAAGTTTAATATGTACTGCATGATATACTAAGATTAGTTTTTATATATATTTTAAGCATGCTTATTTGTACATATAATTCAAAAATAACTTCATGGTACATAAATTACAATATCATACCATGTACAAAACTGGATAGAATACTATGCATTCCAAATTCTTACAATGTTCTACACTACTTTTTTAACTTTCATTAAAAATATCTTCATAAGTAATCTAAAATATATTTCTATAAATTATTACAATTTTAATTAAAAACATACATTTGTCTAAATACTAGTGTTCACATCATCTATTTTTTGTAATTCTATGAAATCTTAGACCATTTGCTTAATATACTATGTATTTTAGCATTCAATCAAATACAAATGCCTTGAATGAATGTACATATATACATTTAAACTCCACACATATATTTATGTCTTTAGTAGAGATATTTATTACATTCAACCATGTTTTCCTTTTTCTTATTACTTGCATTTCTAGATAAAAGGATGTTATTTCAGTTACTTATATCGGCTTTTATATAGTCTTATAATGAAACTGAGTCCAAGCACATCCCATATTCTTGTATATATAGAAACAACCTAATTCAACAATGGAAATCATGGAAAATAAATTGATGTAATTAGAATCTCAACATCAACATATAAGAGCAAAAGCATAGGCACATTACCATGCATTTCAATTAAAGATTTACATCCCTTTAAAAATAACTAGATTACAGATGGTAGGGTGATTAAAAAGGGTATTCTCTATAATTACTCAAATACCAATGGCTTGAGATAGCTATTTAGCTTAAAAATTATTGATAATCAGGGTGATGACATCACTATTACTTCCTTTGGTGTGGTTAGATGTCATTACTTCAACCAGTTCAAGTTCTGAAGATATACTCTATTTCAAATGCAACTTTTAAATATGCAAACAAATAATATAATCAGACTAAAATTACATGTGAAATTATTCTTAGCATGACATTAACTATTAAACTTTATTCTGAGGAAGACCCCACTATTCAACTATATTAGTTTTATTTTAAATAAATCAAGCATATAAAAGATGTGATAATAAACACAAATATTGATACCATTTCTATTGTTATTTATGTTACTTCCACTACTAGTTTCATGGGGAAAGATGAGACTTCGACTATGAGAATAAATTTGTTACTACAAGATAACACTGATTGTGATATTAAAGTGTCCCTCTAGGGTGATGTTTGTGAAGAAAAGGAAAAGTATTTAGCTAATTTATGTGATCAAACTACATATCCTCCTCTAAATCTTACCATCAAAAAGGGCATAATTTAGACATATAATAAAAATATAATATGAATAAACATAGACACATGATTATTCATAAATCCAAATATAATTTAATGACATCAAATAATAAGATGGTTTAAGTAGAATGGTCAAAAACTACCATCCTCATCACTAATTAGAAGAATTACTAAACTTAAAATAATTTTAAAAATACATTGATAGGGGTTTTTTAGAAAATTGAATAGATTTATATTAACCTCTATAGTCATACACATTAGAATGATCAATTTTTACTGTCCTACATGTATTTATATAATAAATAATAGACAATGTAAAAATAAATTAGTTTAAAAAGATGATGAAACTTGGCATTGTCAAAAGTGTAACCCTGACGTAAAGGATGGAAAAAGTGAGTATAAGCAAGTTTTAAATTTCATATTAGAAGACACAATATACACCATATGGATAAATTTTTTTGATGATGTTATTGATTCAATTATGGTTATCACATCTTGAGAATTATAGTATCTATCACCATCTCTTCATGATGCTTAGGAGGTTATTAAAAAATTTCTTTTTTGAAAATATCAGTTCATTGTGTCTATAAAATTGGAATTATATAGTAATAAGGAAAAATAACCTATACTTTACTAAGTGTAAGTAAGGATGAATCTACACCACTAGATCATGTTTTACTTAACATTATTAATCTAATTTGATACATATATGTAACCATATGTACCTGGTCAACTATAATTTTTCTTTTTTTACATATGTACAATCTATAGATATAATACTTATTATTGTCCTACTACAGTTGTATAGAATATATTATTATCACTTTTCTTGGTACGTACCCATGAAAAAAAATTGGATTTTGATATTCATAAATATAATACTAAGATGTTTCTTTTCAAATATTTACTTTTATGTAAAGTATATTATTTCCATAGTAAAAAAATCCCAAAATGTGCAATAATTATGCAGCAAAACCATTTCTCATTATTAATGTAGGCATACATGGAAAATGAAAATTTAAATAAATGGAATCAATTGAGGTACACAAGCCAAAAGGAATAAATAAACACAGATTGGAGACTTCAATACAAAGCACATATAACAAATATCTACATTTTTATCACTGATGGTGATATTACAAAAGTCCATAAAATATTTCATGTGAGAACACTTTATCCGCAATAAATGCATGCTTCACTTGAAATAAGTTATATCCAACTATCCAAACAGAGCATTACAGTGTCAATCACACTTTTCACCATTGAATTACTGATAAATATAATAATTAGTTTATTAATGTTAATAATATGGACCCACGAATACAACCTACAACTTTATCAAACTTGGTACAAGTAGAGAAAATGCTTCTTGTTTGGGTAAACTGAATATTATGGATAACACATGCATGTGGTGGACAATACAAATATATTGGCCACTCTATTATATTTCCCTAGGATATATCTTCCATTATCAGAACTTACCCTATCAAGCTGAATATCTTGATATCCTAGTGTTATGAAGAATTGGATTTGAAAAACATATGATTTATTTGTAAGTAGATTGTGTGTCATGTAAGAGTTTCTTTAAAACTTTTTAAATGATCCCTATTATTCAAATGTTTATCTTGATAAACAAGTTCTAGATGCCCTACCATCTAAACCTACTAGTATTTCCTTTCTCTTTCAACACACCACTATGGATACTATATATGAAAAAATCATTGATGCAGAATTTGATAATAATGAAAATACACCTCCATACCTTCACTATCCTCAAATATCATATTTTTTTACTTCCCTTCCAAACTCACAAAGACAAGTTGATGAAATAAGGGACTATGTGAACAACCCTAATAATTACAATCCAACTATAATTTATTGGCTCATCATCGATATGTCACCCATCAATGAGTAGAAAACCCAAGCATTACTTTCTATAGAATTTCCTATTCTTTTTACAATAGGTGTTTGCATGTACCAACAAATTCATATTAAGAGAGTGTAACTCTATGAATATGTATTACACCTACTTAGATATAGATATAATTAGTTTGGAATCAATCCATGATTTTAATATTTCTTGTTCAATATCATGATGAGACACTAAACATAGGAAACATCTATAGTATTCCATAAAACAATCTTGAGGATAAGTTCCTAATTACAATTTTAGACATGTCCAGGCATGTAACATAATTACTTGTTGTAAACATTGAAGATCAACTAATAAATATTGGGTTTTATCTTAGAGGCACAAGTTTATTTTAGTATAAATAAAAGAATGAATTAATGGATATGGTTAAATAATTAGGATCACCTACATTATTCTTTACCTTTCGTGTAATAGACACTAGGTTGATATATCTACATAGAGTCATGCAAATAACACCATCATCTCATGTAAATAATTATTCATATTATATAAATCAAAGCCTAATTATAAATTGACATCCTGAATCTTCATATATAAATAAAAAATTTCAATTTTCTGTGAAGAAATTCTTAATAAGAATTTCCATAGCAAAGACTACCAGTATAGGTAGTCATAATCAACATACATTTTCAAACACTTAATATATATTGAAAATAACTTTATAACCATTATTAACAACTCTATGATTTGTTCACATGTATGAATGGAAACACAAAGGCTCAACACACATCCATGGGTTTTTATGGTTATAAAATGCACCTAACATGGACACATTAGACTTAGACGATCTAGGTCAAGTTGATTCTACAAGGAAATTCTTTGAAAATTATGTAACTACATGGAATCTATGTAACATTGATACAATCCATAGTAGAATACATAATTATAATCTTGATGATCCATGCTTGCTTACCACCAATCAAATATTTATTGTCGGTCCTGCTAAACATTATGACGGACTTTTGAATTGAGTATTCTGCCACACCAAGTGTAATGAATGAACATGTCTATGTAAGAAAGGAACTAATTTCCAATGTAGGTATAGAGCCATATGGCCATTAAAACTAACCTCAATCACGTTTATCAATGAAAAAGGATACAAAACATATCTCTCAATATGAAATAATGATAGATTCAACATCCACAACATAACATGATCTCAATATGACATGCAAATGTAGATTTATAACTAATTATTTGTTACCATGATATACTCAAATATATAGTAAAGTATGTGTAAAATGACGAAAATAAATCTAAAAGCTATCACCATAGGCTAACTAGAATACCATCTATAGTGGTAATAGAAATACCAAGAATGACCACATATGATAAGTTCTCTGAAACTATTGTTGATTATGACATATGTGCATAGTAAATATGCCACATGGTACAATAATTGACTTTAACTGTTTGTAGCCAAACATTTTTTACCTTGTTTTTTGGACAATACACCTTCAATTAGGTTCTACATACTGTATCTATAGAGGATATCTTGTCATCTTTCATTCATGCATATGTATATCACCCTTATTTCTTATACGTCACCCCACTCATTTAAATAAAAAGACCTTATTGTTACAACAGTCTAGTAAATAGTAATAAATGGAGACAATAAACCATTCATGTTGGGTAACAACATAATATTGTGTCCCACTACCTGGCTAGAAAAAAAATCCTAAAAAAATACTTAATGATTTTTAAAAATAAAGTAAAAATGTATATGCACTACATATTTTTATATATAGTTTAAAACATATATTTCGATTAATTTCACTAACCCAAACTCAAGATATTTTTTTATCATAATAATGATGTCAATTCTCATGTGTGTGGATGAATCAGGAGAAGGTAATCATATGGGTTTGTTCAATTTTATACCTAGTTTATTTGTGCTAATTTTTATATCATGTGATGTAGTGCATCAAATGATATGTAGATGTAAAGTTGGGCTCCCAGGGAGTTTGACTATGTTTTCCGATACTTATCCAATTTTTTAATAAGGTATAAATATTCGAGTGAGAATTTTTATGATGTTATATCTTTCACATGTGAAGGTGTTAGGAGATACTCATCATATGGGTTTATTCAGGGTTGATCAGAGTTGATTTGCACTAAATTTGAGATCAGCTGATGAATCAAAAAAATTCTTTAGGGATGATCAAAGTTGGCCTCTTAAGCAAATTTGGACATAGTTGGATTTGTGATAAAATATTTTTAGAAGGCACTTTAATGGAATTTTATATCATACGTGTGAGGGTTCTAAGAATATCATGTCATATGGCTAGATTCTCCTTTATGAGGAGATCATCTGATCCAAGTTTGAGTTCCTATAAGTAATCACAGAAGAAGTTATTAAGGATAAAAAATGGCTACTCAGGCATATCGAAAGGGTCCCCATACATAGTCATTTTTGTAAGTGTTAAATCTTGAGCAAGATCAATAGAGCATGGTTGTTCCAAGGATTTAGGAGGTAACAAGATGAATACAAGTACATGATGTTTAACAACTAAATAAAGGTATAAGATAATTATCCAGTGGTGAGTGGGAATTTATATAGCTGATTTAATGGTGATCATTGATTGATAAAGTCCTAACTAATCTGTAGAGATTGATAGAGTGTGTTGAGTCAAAGTTCCCAGATTGCATTAGAGGAGGTCAAATTTTATATGTTTAACATTTGGATTTGGTGTTCTATGCATTAAATATTGGACAAGACTGATGGTATGAGATTGATCTTGAGTTGAGAGCTCATGAGATTTGAGCATTTTGTTTTAAGCTTAATTGTGACCATTGTTATTCAAATATTTAAATTTTCATACGGAAAAACTAGAGATATGTGTTTCAACCATATCTTTAGATAGAAGAGAAATTTTATCATGTAGTAAGAAGAAAAGTGGTATAGGACTCCAAGATTCATCTGGATCATTTGATTTAAGGATATGAAATTTAGTATAGACAAAGATATTCAGCTTAGAAGTTGACTATGTTTTCTTTTTTGTTCTACAAGTGAGCTAAAAAGAATATTTGAGTTTGTATTGATGTTGTTTCGATGTCTCACGATGAATTAACTATTGGATCATATTGTATACTCTATGAGGATGATCTATGTGGATTTTGGAGGTGTGATAAATCTATATTGAGTATGAACAATGCTTAATAAGTTGACTGTGTGTTCATTTATGGTGACTATGTGCACCAGGTCAATGTTTGAGTTGTTTGTTCATATATAGAGGTAAGCTAAATTGACTATGATATTTTAAGGATGTTTAAGGGGACATAAGGGGTGGACCCATTTATTCTAAACGTGGTCTTATGTTATTTTTCTTGGTTGAGGGAGTGATAAAGGAGTGAATGGGTTCACATGAGACCTATAAGGGTTATAAGGACCTTATTAAAAGGTGTAGTTCCTTAAGGGTGACCCATAGATGCTATGGACGACCTATGAAGATTTTATTAAGCCATGTCTTTGTGTGAGAGATGCCTTAATGACTAAGGTATGCCAAATAGCTAACCAACGTAGTGTTTATAAATATTACTCTATATATATTGGAACCAAAGATGTTAGGTTCTAGACTTGTATAACTCTGAGTGCAGTAAGCATTGAAGAGAAGAAGAGAAGAGGCTGAGTGTGCCCAATGTTTGGGTTGATGAGTAGAGAAGATTTAAGACTATGAATATGACCTATAGGTCATGTTTTTGATGGAAAATTAGTTCTCTTGTAGGTATAGCATGAACGAAGATGCCTAAATTGATCTAAAAGGATGTTTTAGATGTCTTGAGAATGAGCAAAGGATTATTGGTGTCTATGAGAGCTTGGTGGCTGGTTTGAGAGATTGATCAACCTATAGATAGTGTGTATGACCATCTAATCATGTTTTTAAGGCTATGATAGATTTTTTGATGTGAATAATGCATTGAGTATGCATAGTTGAAGAATGGGGATAATTAGGATATATACTGTGTCATAATTGGTCTTTGTATGTTGATTCAATTATGTAATATTCTTTGATCAGTATGTTGTTGATATAGTTATTATTGTGATGGTGAAGTGTGATAAGCAGTGGTCAATTATGAGGTGTTGTAGACATCAATTCAAAGGTGGATTTGTTTATAGGTGTTATTACATGTCAGCATCTAAGGTGGTTGTAGCCTCCTTGCAAGGTAAAACTTGATAAAAAGTATGGTTGTTATTATAGCTCAACTAGATAGGTGTGGTAGCACCTTTTGGGATTGGCGTCTCATTAAATATCAATTGTAGTTATTTAATAAGTTACAGTTGGTCTAAATTGGTTATTATTTTATAGGATAATATTCAAATTTTAGGTTACATTAGGGGGTTTCCCACATATGTCGTGTGTTATGTGCTTGATTTTGGATTTTCTTTCTTGTAAATTTCTATGAATGATGTGTATGATTCATGAATACCTATGGTAATTTATTAAGGAATTGTAAAGATTATAAATAAAGTTTGAACTAAATTTAAAATATTTGGGGTCATTGATTAATGCCCCCTCTTAGTGATTGTACTTCTAACTATTGGTATCAGAGTGGGTCCTTTAGAAGAATCCTAGTAGCTTGAAGGTGATCCTAAGTAGGTAAAAAGATGGATAATCAATTAAAGAAAGAAAATCAATAATGAAAGGTTGTGATCAAGGCACTTGAATAACAAATATGTACTTTAAAGAAATATGGCAAATATGATGAGAATGTTATCAATGATCTGAAGGTTTAGCTAGTAGACTCCAAAACAAGTTTATATTGAAAGGAAAAAGAAATCATGTTTGATAAAGAATCTTACCATAATAATAGAGAAGATGATAGTAAAGAAGAAAATAAGTTTCAAGAACATATCAAGTCTATTAAAGTAGATGCATATAGATTGAAAGACATGGCCAATAAGGTTATAAAGGATGAAGAGAAGATAAATATTATTGATGATAAGTTAAGAACTACAAATGCAAATCTAAAAGCAAAATAAGATGATTGCAATCAACTAAAGGTTGAAATTAAGTCATCAAAAAGTGAGCATGATATTGTTATATTCAAGTTAGATAAGATGGAAAGGAAGTATGAGAAACTTGAATAAGTGAATAAGAATGCAAACATGAAGACCAATGTTAGAAGGTTGATCAGATAACCTAATGCTACAACTTATGTTAGTTTATTTCATCGTAATTGTTATATATGTAATAGGTATGGTCATAGAGCTAAGGAACGTAAAAGGAATTCAATCATGAATGTATCCTCATGGAGCCTTGTAAGAAGAAGCACTTGGTCTTGGATAAATCACAACTCAGATTAGTCAAGAAGTATATTGAATGATGTTACTTATTTCTATTGTCATACAAGTGGACATATTGATAGATTTTATCTAAATGGTGTTAATAGGTATTTTAAGTATGTCAAAGGATATAGTTCTCCTAGAAGGGATGAGAAAGGACAAACTTAAGAGTGGAAACTAAAGTTTATCATTACCAATTATTTTAGTCATAAGGATGATAAGAAAGTTTCTCTCGAAGGCTATGTTACAAATCAAGATAAGCTCAAAGGTCAAGTTGGTAAGTTGGCTACAAAAGACAAGAATAATAAAAATTTGGTATGGAGATCTGAGGAAATAAAGACTAAGGAGACTAACATTTTGGAGTCCAAAAGTCTTGATGGATTATTTTCCAAGGTAGAAAAAGAATAAAAAATAAAATAAAGTCAAGGGTTTCTATTGATAGATCTGGTTGACATGTCTGAAGCAAAGAATGTGTCAATTATCTAGTTAGAAAAGGAAAATCAAAAGTCTACTCATGTTGAAACTAAAGAGACCAATCTCAAGGATAAGACCAAGGTATGGCTGATGCTAGTTCTTAAGTGTGTATAGATCCAAGTGAACAACCTGCTATTGTTGAGAAAGTTTCATGCAAAGAACATTAGTTTTTAGTATTTAGTAATGGGATCCCAAACTAAAAGGTGGATTCTTCATATGAAACGGTATGTCATGAATCCGTGTTGTCTCCATGTGTTATCAATTATATCTTATAAGAGGAGAGTGATATAGAAAAAGAACTAGTTATCATAGTTAAGACAAAGAAGAACTATAAGTATCATATCACCAAAGAGGAGAAGGAATATGATGAGATGTTTTCAAATCTTAATTTCACACTATGGTAGAGAATTGTGGTGTAGAGGGGTGTCTCTGTCTAGGCTTCGAGGAGACACTTGTTAGTTAGAGGAATCTTGGTGGTTGTCTAATATTATTTGGTGAGAAGATATGAAAACAAGGTATGTTTGTTAATTATTTTTATATATCTATCTCTTAGAGAAAAGAAGTTTGTGAAGAAACTCAGTGGTCCTATATTGAGAATGAGTTTTCTTGTTTATCATGGTTTGGATGTTCTGGTATAAAGGTGAGTTTAAATATCTATCTGTATACCAGTTTGTGGTAGATACCAATTGTGTATGCCATGGAAGTTCACAATGTTCTAAAGATGAGGTATATTTGTTTGAGTATTGACTATGATTGGATAGTATTTTAAGTCTTGATATAAGATACAATGTATTTAATGAAGCATGAAGTCTGAAAAAGATTTATAAATAGTCAAGTCCTAGCATCAAAGAATTGAGTAGTTGAATTTGAGAAACAAGGTGTGTAGAACCTTTTTTGTGTGTGATGCGCTACTATCAGCCCGCAAACAATGATATTGACCCCTCTGAAATTGAATGTTAATTTCCTCCCTTACAAACATGGTACATACCAACAAATAGAAGAACACAATCCATAATAGCTTGGTCTACACCTAGCTCAACACAAAGTCTCTTTATATTTGCACAACCATTCTCATGGCTTTGACAAACAGATCCCAAAACATCTCTATCCCGTGGAAGACAGTAATAGGCATATTTTTATTAATAACCAATGGCCACAATAACACAGAACGCTAGATTTTGGGCTTGCGTCTCTCTCCAAGGTTTTGTCTTGGCCAATCATGAGAATAAGTGGTCTTAGCCAACATGAGAATAAGACAAATTCATTTCAGGTCAAATAGAGGAAACTGTAAAGCATATAAAAACAAATAGAGGCAACAGTACTTTCCAAATCAAAATTGCCAATGTAATATATTGTGGTTCTCTTGAAAAACAAAGTGGCTCTTTCCTATTCAAAGACACTCTATCCATCAATAGCTTTTACCATTCTGCATGATTCACTAAATCCTAATAACTTTTACCAATCCATATTTAATCTGTCTATGCTTAAATACCTTCTTAATAGGCATGATCAGAGTCCTTACAGGCTCGGTTTTCCTTTGTAACCATCGGCTATGTCTACATACAAGCACCCTGGACTGTGTGCTCATGTAGATATCTTGTGCATCCTTGGCCAAAAGGCCTTATAAAAATAGGCGATCTTCCAGTTACATTCAAAATCGTGTCTTTTCCATACATAGTCACTTCTACCTTTGGGACTGTGTATTCAAGATTGTCTGTTAACAGAATTCACACTATATATTGCTACGGGCTGGTCCAATGGCTTTTGAAAATATAAGAATACACCTTCATCCTCTTGGATCCCTGGCCTTACAAATTTGATGATGTATACCTCATAGGATCAGCTCCCTTCGTTTCATACACTGACTATGTCATACAGACATCTATCCCATTTGGAATGCGAATAGTCACCATTCACCATAACCTCAAGGATTATAAAATGGTGATCTACTTCTCCATTTTAAATGGCTACTTCAAGCATTTATATCTTCTATCGACCAATAACACAACAATAACTCGCTGATAGCTTCAACGTCTTGTATAATTTCATGATGCCAGCCAATAGCCTCAATTGGCTTCATTTATTAATAAACCATAATCTTGTTATTTTCATAATACAGGTCGAATGGCCTTCTTAATTCTTCCTCTCCCTAAAGGAGATCCTCTCTCTCTATCTTCTACGTACTCCTCTCTTCTTTCTTTCATTACATTTATTACTCTTTGAAAGAGTCTCCTATGCCAATTTGGGCTTTGAAACGAGAAAGGAGAATTTTTATAAACTAATATCTAAGTTGAGAGATAATCTCAACTAATATCTTATGGTTGAAATCTTTCAACCATATCCTCCACTTTTACTCAACAAAATGCCAACATGGGGATTCCTTTCAAACCACTTTTACCCCTTTTCACTCCTTTTACTTTTACATTTAATATTTACATTTATTCCTCCTTAACAACATTTTGGAGGGAAAAGACAACAATATGAATTCAAATACAAAACTAAGACATGAATTGAGATTTGTATGCTTAAGAATTTCCAACTTTGACCATGTCTTCATGTAGCCATTGTAGATGTTTTTGAGATGCTCCTGCATCATACTTCCAAGGGTGAAAGATTTCCATAAACTCCTGTTTATGAGACCTTATTTTTAGAGTTACAAGTGAGTTTTCCTTGTATCTTCTTCTTCAACTAGTCTCTCATATAGATGTACATGTTCAAGAGAACCACATTTTGTTCTTTCCTTGGACTTCTTTTTTATTCCTACACATGATGCAAAGTCATTTTCAAAATCATTGGTTTTTTCAAACCAATCTTTCTTCTTTCTTTTATTTGTCTTTTTCTTCTTGTATTTCCTTCTTCTCATCTCTTTCTCAGCTACAATCTTCCATGTCCATGTTTTATCTTCATATGTGTCTCAAAAGTTTTCTTTGCCTTCTTGGTTCATTAGTGCATCCATTGAGTTATGGTTATCATTTACTTCAACAACTTCCATACCTACATTCAAAACATCAAAAGCAACCTTAGTAGAAAAAACTTGAGGCCATGAGGCCCCTTGATTATCTTCATGCTGTTATTATTTGTCCAAATCTTCCCTCACCATCTTTCTTTGTTCTTGTCCCAATTCATTTTCCATCTGATCAATGGTGCCACCATGTTGATATGTGCCTCTACACAACTCTCTTGGAGGATTCAACAACTCTTCTATCCTCTTCAACTCTTCACTCAACACAAGCTCATCCAAATCTTCATGTCCTATATCAAACTTAGGACCAAATTGACTTTCATCCTCTATAAATACATTCATCCACTTTATGGTTTTTCCATACAAATCAACTTCTTCATCGTCATCAATATAATTATAAAAAACAATAGGAACACTATTACCTTGTCTCTCCTTGTTCTTTTCAAGCATGTGAACTGATTTCACATCTCCACTTTCATCATCCATCTTCTTGGAACTCTCTCCTTGTTGCACATTAGTTTTCATAGACATTTGACATTCCTCATTTTCCATAAAAAGATCATTAAAGGATTCAAAAACATCATTATTCCATTCATTGCAAGCAATTGACTTACCTTTCATCTTTGTATCCTCATGCTCTACCTCATTATTCTTTGAGAAGTTTTATTTCTCACCTTTAGCCATCCATACTTTCTTCATAGCTTTAGGATGATACTTGTTCAATTCACCAACCAATTTCTTCTCTTTGACATCTTCCTGTTATCTTGTTTGATAGCTGGCATTGCTCACTTTGCATTCTACCTCTTCCTTCATGCTTTGTATTTGCTTCTTGCTTGAGTCATCATCTTGATTGAGCTTTGTGTCTTTTTTTACATTTGTTGATCCCTTGAGCCATTTTGGTACCACATAGCCATGGTCTATTGCTGGATTTGAAGGCTTGTTATTGATCTTCTTCATCTCCATATGTACATCAGTAGTCTTACTCTTATATGCATGTGCAAAATCAGAATTTGAACTCATTTTTACCTTTTCAATGGCTTGATATTTAGCCATACTTTTCCTCGTAGTTTCCTTGCTTGAATTCACTTTAATTAGGTGTGTTTCCTTCCTTTGTTCTATTGGAATGTTTCTCAAGTCATCATAGTATTCTATACCCTCTTCTTCATTGGCATGATGAAGGACTTCCACTACTTCCTTGTGGAATTTTGCAACCTATTCAACAACTGTTCCATAATTAAGTGGATGAGAAAAATTAATACTATAAGTCACCTTTACCTCCTTGATGGGCTGATTCATGGTTTTCTTCATTTGCATAGCTTCTTTGATTACACTATCCCCTTTTGTGCATAGTTTTTCACTTGCTTCTTCAAGGTACTCCATGGCATCATGGAATGCAATTTCCTCCTCCATCTCAACATTTTTTTGCACAAGGTCTCCAACATCTTTCCATGCATTTGACAATGCATTCCTTCTTCTTTATCAACAACATCAAACTCTCTTCTCTTTCTTGCACATTCACTTGTGCACTTGGTGTCTCTTCTTGTAACAAATCTCTTCATTCTTCAAGCCCTTTCTTTTGACCTTCACAAGGCTGCTCATACCTACAATTACCCATGCAAAGACAACATTAGATATAAAAATAAGAGACCACAAGGTCCTTATGAGTTTTTTCTTCACCAACACTCTTATTTTCGCAAGTGCTCTTCCTGGCACTTCATCTTTTCTTTCTTCTCTTCTATTGTTCTCCACAACGAGAACATTTTTCACAATCTCTTCCTCTTTTTGTTGTTATCTTGGCAACCTTCTTATCTTCTTCAAGCCTCTATGGGATTCTCTCTTCTTGGAAATCTCATTTTGCCTTCTTCTCCTCTTCATTAGAAGATCAATTGGCCACTTCAACCTCTTCCTCATTGGCCATACCCATGTTAGCTTGTCCATCTGCATCCAAGACTCATATCTATCTGCAAAATTAGCTAAATCTCTTTTCAAACTATCAATCTCTTTATGAATTTCAATATTGGTCATACCTTTCTTATTTTGGATGCTTGTTTTCTCCTTGGTGCCCTTATGTACCTTGCTGCTCTGCTCTTTTCTCAGCAATATTTCCATTTCTAAGATCTTCACCCAAGTCTTTTCCACCTTGGTCTCTTGATCCCTTTAGGTCCACTTGTCTCACCCAAGCCTTTCTCCTTGACTAGTCTTTTGACAATCTCCTTGATCTCACCTAGGCCTTTTTCATCCTAGTCTTTTGATCCCCCTTAATGGCTTTATAGAGCTTCACACTGATTCAATGGCCTGCAACAACTCTTTATGAAACACTTCAACAAACACAAATCACAAATCCAAATTTACTTTACCTTGGGTCACCATTTATTGAGCCTCCATGAGCCCTTCTCTCTCATTTCCAAGCTTTAATAAGCTTCAAGACTTCCTATTCTTTTCTTCAGCAGGGTCTTCTAGTGCTCAGATTTACTGAAACTTCTTTTAGAAATCCTATAACAACTCATTAGGAATCTTGATTCAACATAACCATCAACAAATTACCAAATTCCTATGAGCTTTCAAGCTCTGATACCAACAATGATGCACTTCTATCATCCTACAAACAACAATAGTGACCCCTCTAAAATTGAATGTTAATTTCCTCCCTTACAAACTTGGTACTTACCAGCAAATAGAAGAACACAATCCATAATAGCTCGGTCTACACCTAGTTCAACACAAAGTCTCTTTATATTTGCACAACCATTCTCATGGCTTTGACAAACAGATCCCAAAATGTCTCTATCCTGTAGAAGAGAGTAATAGGCATATTTTTATTAATAACCAACGGACACAATAACACAGATCGCTAGATTTTGGGATTGCGTCTCTCTCCAAGGTTTGGTCTTGGCCAATCATGAGAATAAGTGGTCTTGGCCAACATGAGAATAAGACAAATTCATTTTAGGTCAAATAGAGGAAACTGTAAAGCATATTAAAACAAATAGAGGCAATAGTAGTTTCCAAATCAAAATCACCAATGTAATATATTCTGGTTCACCTGAAAAACAAAGTGGCTCTTTCCTATTCAAAGACACACTCTATTCGTCAACATCTTTTACCATTCTACATGATTCACTAAATCCTAATAGCTTTTACCAATCCATCTTTAATCTGTCCAAGCTTAGATACCTTCTGAATAGGCATGATCAGAGTCCTTACAAGCTCAGTTTTCCTCTATAACCATCAGTTGTGTCTACATAAAAGTACCCTGGACTATGTGCTCATGTAGATATCTTGTGCATCCTTGGCCAAAAGGCCTTATAAAAATAGGTGATCTTCCAGTTACATTCAAAATCATGTCTTTTCCATACATAGTCACTTCTACCTTTGGGACTGTGTATTTGAGATTGTTTGTTAACATAACTCACACTATATATTGCTACGGGCTGGTCCAATGGCTTTTCAAAATATTAGAATATGCCTTCATCCTCTTGGATCCATGGCCTTACAAATTTTATTATGTATACCTCATAGGATCAGCTCCCTTTGTTTCATACGTTGACTATGTCATATAGACATCTATCCCATTCAGAATACGAATATTCACCATTCGCCATAACTTCAAGGATTATAAAATGGTGATCTACTTCTCCATTCGAGATAGCTGATTCAAGAATTTATATCTTATATCGACCAATAACACAACACTAACTCACTGATAGCTTCAATGTCTTATACAATTTCTTGATGCCAGCCAATAGCCTCAATTGGCTTCCTTTATTAATAAACCATAACCTTGTTATTTTCATAATACAGACCGAATGGCCTTCTTAATTCCTCCTCTCCCTAAAGGAGATCCTCTCTCTCTATATTCTACGTACTCCTCTCTTATTTCTTTCATTACATTTATTACTCTTTGAAAGAGTCTCCTATGCCAACTTGGGCTTTGAAACGAGAAAGGAGAATTTTTCTAAACTAATATCTAAGTTGATAGATAATCTCAACTACTATCTTATGGTTGAAATATTTCAACCATCTCCTCCACTTTTACTCAACAAACTCCCAACATGGGGATTCCTTTCAACCCACTTTCACCCCTTTTCACTCCTTTTACTTTTACATTTAATATCTACATTTATTCCTCCTTAACAACATTTTGGAGGGAAAGGAAAACAATATGAATTCAAATACAAAACTAAGACATGACTTGAGCTTTGTATGCTTGAGAATTTCCAACTTTGACCATCTCTTCATGTAGCCATTGTAGATGTTTCTGAGATGCTCCTGCATCAGTGTGCTCAAGATGATAATGCCATTCATAAAAGGTCTTTTGTTAAGGGGGATCAAAAAGTTCATGAGGCTATTTTGAAGGTTTGTGAAGCAGCTGTAGTACAGAGTCAGATTGGGTGGTTCCAGGAGGCTTAATAATATTGATGCAAATATCAATAAGTGTTTAGTTCTAAAAAATGTCTATGCAATTTCTTTGTGATGTGCTCTAGGTTTTTTTGAGGTTTGAAGGTATGTATGTGGCAATTGAGGATTTTTTAGGGCTCTTAATTTTCTCTGCTTTTGGTTTAAGGGAAAGCATGCCTAAAATGGATTATAGGATGTATGGGTTCTGAAAGGTATGAAATATTAATTTTTTTGTCCTAAAGTGTGTGATTGGTGTCTCGAGGTGTGAAAGAGGTTTCATAGGTGCGCATTGATCAGAAGGAGGTTTGTTGACCCTCTTTATTTTAAATTCTTAAGGTTTTGGGCTATACTATAAAAGTGTTTAGAATTATGTGTTGAGGTATAAGGATTCTTAATATGTTGAATGGGCCAAATGGGTGGTCAAATAATTCTTTACATAGACTTGAAAGTTTGTGTTTCTCAATTTATTCAAGTTTTTGTCAATATGGAGGGATGATTAGCTAATAGGTTTTTAAATGAAGTATGTTGTAGAGGATGGGATTGATGATGGAAATTGGTGTGATTGAAGGGGAATATGAGAGTAATCTATATATGAATTTTTAGGACTTGAAGATGTTTTTATTGAAAATTATGGGCTCTGTAAAGTTTCAAGTAGGGCTACAAGGAGGCTAGACAGGCGTAGTTTGAAGAAGAGTGTTTTTTGCTCAGTTTCTCCAAAAGAGAAATGTATGAGTATCATAATTTATGTTATTAGGGTAGTTAAATTCATATTTAATATTTTTTATAGTTCAACTGCATAATTGGTTGTCATGGAAGTGTCTTGAGAAAGAAGGTTGGTAAGCTTGTATGATGATTCGTCATGGTGTGTGGAGATTCGAAGATGATCACAAGGTGAAATTACTCAAAAAATTTAGAGGGAGTCCTTATTATATGTTTATTATATTTTTAGGTGCTCAATTTACTTGTGTGACCACTTTGTCATTATGTCAAAGGGGGAGAATGTTCATGTTGGGGAGAAAGTTCCTAATGTAGGATTACTTTGAAGAGAGAAAAGGTGAGCTATATATTTCTATATTGATAGGTGTTAACATTAATGAAAAATGGGGATATTATTGTAGAGTTACCATGATGATGTCATAGATATTATTTGGTGAGTGGATGAAATGCTTTGATAGCCTAAGTGACAATAAAAAGGTGTACAAGGTGTTTTTTCTTGTATGCTTAAAGGTGGCTTGGTTGATCTTCAATGGTGACATGGATAGAGATGTTTAGGGATGAGTATGGTTATTGGATCATGTGAAAAGGGTCATGTAAGATGTTATATTTACTTTTAAATCTTCTGTGTATAAGTGGAATTCATTTGGTTGATCTTAGTTTTCATCTAGATGCTTTAGGTCTAGTGGTAGAAAATCTGAGTTATTAGTTTGATGACATCACCATTTCCACATGAGAAGGATTCAAGGGAAGATGGTCATATGGTTGTGATCAAAGTAGTTTGTAGTTATTTTGTGCTAAATATCAAGTCATGCATCAAAGAATAGTTAAATATATGAGGGTGCAAAGTTGGATTCTCATATAGATTTGATTGTTTTCCCATACTTAGCCAAATTTGCAAAGTGGCCAGAAAGAGCTAAGTAATCATGTTTATGAGGTCAATTCTTGCACATGTGGATGATTCAGGAGAAGGTAATCATATGGGTTTATTTAGTTTTGGACCTAGTTTATTTTTGTTAATTTTTAGATCATGCGATTGGGATGTAGCATGTCAAAAGATATGTAGATTCAAAGTTAGGTTCTCAGGGAGTTTGACTGTGTTTTCCCATACTTAGCCAATTTTTCAATAAGGCAGAAAGGACCAAGTGAGCATTTTGATGATTTTATATCTTACATGTGTGAAGGTGTCAATAGAAATTGATCATATGGTTTTCTTTAGTGTTGAGCATAATTAATTTTCACTAAATTTGAGATCATCTATTGAATCATAACAAAAGTTATGGATGATAAAAGTTAGCCTCTTAGGTAGATTTTGACATGGTTAGATCTATGATAAAATATTTTTAGATGGCACTTTAATGGTATTATATCTCACACATGTGAGGGTTATAAGAATAGTGTGTCATATTGTTTGATTCTATTTTATGAGGAGATCGTCTAGTCTAAGTTTGATTTCTTATGAGTAAGTGTGGAAGAAGTTATTAAGGCTCAAAAATGGCTACTTAGACATATTGAAAGGTTCCCCATACTTAGTCATTTTTTAAGTGTTAAATCTTCAATTCAAAACAGTATGAATTCAAATACAAAACTAAGACATGACTTGAGCTTTGTATGCTTGAGAATTTCCAACTTTCACCATCTCTTCATGTACCCATTGTAGATGTTTCTGAGATGCTCCTGCATTAGTGTGCTCAAGATGATAATGCCATTCATAAAATGTCTTTTGTTAAGGGGGATCAAAAAGTTCATGAGGCTATTTTGAAGGTTTGTGAAGGAGCTGTAGTACAGAGTTAGATTGGGTGGTTCCATGAGGCTTCATAATATTGATGCAAATATCAATAAGTGTTTAGTTCTAAAAAATGTCTATGCAATTTCTTTGTGATGTGCTCTAGGTTTTTTTGAGGTTTGAAGGTATGTATGTGGCAATTGAAGATTTTTTAGGGCTCCTAATTTTCTCTGCTTTTGGTTTAAGGGAAAGCATGCCTAAAATGGGTTATAGGATGTATGGGTTCTGAAAGGTATGAAATATTAATTTTTTTTTCGTGAAGTGTGTGATTGGTGTCTCAAGGTGTGAAAGAGGTTTCATAGGTGCGCATTGATCAGAAGGAGGTTTTTTGACCCTCTTTATTTTAAATTTTTAAGGTTTTGGGCTATACTACAAAAGTGTTTAGACTTATGTGTTGAGGTATAAGGATTCTTAATATGTTGAATGGGACAAATGGGTGGTCAAATAATTCTTTACATAGACTTGAAAGTTTGTGTTTCTCAATTTATTCATGTTTTTGTCAATATGGAGGGATGATTAGCTAATAGGTTTTTAAATGAAGTATGTTGTAGAGGATGGGATTGATGATGGAAATTGGTGTGATTGAAGGGGAATATGAGAGTGATCTATATATGAAGTTTTAGGACTTGAAGATGTTTTTATTGAAAATTATGGGCTCTGTAAAGTTTCAAGTAGGGCTACAAGGAGGCTAGACAGGCCTAGTTTGAAGAAGAGTGTTTTTTGCTCAGTTTCTCCAAAAGAGAAAGGTATGAGTACCATAATTTATGTTATCAGGGTAGTTTAATTCATATTTAATATTTTTTATAGTTCAAGTGCATAATTGGTGGTCATGGAAGTGTCTTGAGAAAGAAGGTTGGTAAGCTTGTATGATGATTTGTCATGGTGTGTGTAGATTCGAAGATAATCAGATCATGTAATTACTCAAAATTTTTAGAGGGAGTCCTTATTATATGTTTATTATATTTTTAGGTGCTCAAGTTTCTTGTGTGACCACTTTGTCATTATTTCAAAGCGGGAGAATGTTCATGTTGGGGAGAAAGTTCCTAATGTAGGATTACTTTGAAGAGAGAAAAAGTGAGCTATATATTTCTATATTGATAGGTGTTAACATCAATGAAAAATGGGGATATTATTGGAGAGTTACCATGATGATGTCATAGAGATTAATTGGTGAGTGGATGAAATGATTTGATAGCCTAAGTGACAATAAAAAGGTGTACAAGGTGTTTTTTCTTGTATGCTTAAAGGTGGCTTGGTTGATCTTCGATGGTGACATGGATAGAGATGTTTAGGGATGAGTATGGTGATTGGATCATGTGAAAAGGGTCATGTAAGATGTTATATTTATTTTGAAATCTTGTGTGTATAAGTGGAATTCATTTGGTTGATCATAGTTTTCATCTAGATGCTTTAGGTCTAGTGGTAGAAAATCTGAGTTAGTATTTTGATGACATCACCATTTCCACATGAGAAGGATTCAAGGGAAGATGGTCATATGGTTGTGATCAAAGTAGTCTGTATTTATTTTGTGCTAAATATCAAGTCATGCATCAAAGAATAGTTAAATATATGAGGGTGCAAAGTTGGATTCTCATATAGATTTGATTGTTTTCGCATACTTAGCCAAATTTGCAAAGTGGCAAGAAAGAGCTAAGTAATCATGTTTATGAGGTCAATTCTTGCACATGTGGATGATTCAGGAGAAGGTAATCATATGGGTTTATTTAGTTTTGGACCTAGTTTATTTGTGTTAATTTTTAGATCATGCGATTGGGATGTATCATGTCAAAAAATATGTAGATGCAAAGTTAGGTTCTCAGGGAGTTTGACTGTGTTTTCCCATACTTAGCCAGTTTTTCAATAAGGTAGAAAGGGCCAAGTGAGCATCTTGATGATTTTATATCTTACACGTGTGAAGGTGTCAATAGAAATTGATCATATGGTTTTTTTTAGTGTTGAGCATAATTAATTTTCTCTAAATTTGAGATCATCTATTGAATCATAACAAAAGTTATGGATGATAAAAGTTAGCCTCTTAGGTAGATTTTGACATGGTTAGATCTATGATAAAATATTTTTAGATGGCACTTTAATGGTATTATATCTCACACATGTGAGGGTTATAAGAATAGTGTGTCATATTGTTGGATTCTATTTTATGAGGAGATTGTCTAGTCTAAGTTTGATTTCTTATGAGTAAGTGTGGAAGAAGTTATTAAGGCTCAAAAATGGCTACTTAGACATATTGAAAGGTTCCCCATACTTAGTCATTTTTTAAGTGTTAAATCTTGAATTCAAAACAATATGAATTCAAATACAAAACTAAGACATGACTTGTGCTTTGTATGCTTGAGAATTTCCAACTTTGACCATCTCTTCATGTAGCCATTGTAGATGTTTCTGAGATGCTCCTACATCAGTGTGCTCAAGATGATAATGCCATTCATAAAAGGTCTTTTGTTAAGGGGGATCAAAAAGTTCATGAGGCTATTTTGAAGGTTTGTGAAGGAGCTGTAGTACAGATTCAGATTGGGTGGTTCCAGGAGGCTTAATAATATTGATGCAAATATCAATAAGTGTTTAGTTCTAAAAAATGTCTATGCAATTTCTTTGTGATGTGCTCTAGGTTTTTTTGAGGTTTGAAGGTATGTATGTGGCAATTGAGGATTTTTTAGGGCTCTTAATTTTCTCTGCTTTTGGTTTAAGGGAAAGCATGCCTAAAATGGATTATAGGATGTATGGGTTCTGAAAGGTATGAAATATTAATTTTTTTGTCCTAAAGTGTGTGATTGGTGTCTCGAGGTGTGAAAGAGGTTTCATAGGTGCGCATTGATCAGAAGGAGGTTTGTTGACCCTCTTTATTTTAAATTCTTAAGGTTTTGGGCTATACTATAAAAGTGTTTAGACTTATGTGTTGAGGTATAAGGATTATTAATATGTTGAATGGGCCAAATGAGTGGTCAAATAATTCTTTACATAGACTTGAAAGTTTGTGTTTTTCAATTTATTCAAGTTTTTGTCAATATGGAGGGATGATTAGCTAATAGGTTTTTAAATGAAGTATGTTGTAGAGGATGGGATTGATGATGGAAATTGGTGTGATTGAAGGGGAATATGAGAGTGATCTATATATGAACTTTTAGGACTTGAAGATGTTTTTATTTAAAATTATGGGCTCTATAAAGTTTCAAGTAGGGCTACAAGGAGGCTAGACAGGGCTAGTTTGAAGAAGAGTGTTTTTTGCTCAGTTTCTCCAAAAGAGAAAGGTATGAGTATTAGAATTTATGTTATCAGGGTAGTTTAATTCATATTTAATATTTTGTATAGTTCAAGTGCATAATTGGTGGTCATGGAAGTGTCTTGAGGAAGAAGGTTGGTAAGCTTGTATGATGATTCGTCATGGCGTGTGGAGATTCGAAGATGATCAGAAGGTGAAATTACTCAAAAATTTTAGAGGGAGTCCTTATTATATGTTTATTATATTTTTAGGTGCTCAAGTTTCTTGTGTGACCACTTTGTCATTATGTCAAAGGGGGACAATGTTCATGTTGGGGAGAAAGTTCCTAATGTAGGATTACTTTGAAGAGAGAAAAGGTGAGCTATATATTTCTATATTGATAGGTGTTAACATCAATGAAAAATGGGGATATTATTGGAGAGTGACCATGATGATGTCATAGAGATTATTTGGTGAGTGGACGAAATGCTTTGATAGCCTAAGTGTCAATAAAAAGGTGTACAAGGTGTTTTTTCTTGTATGCTTAAAGGTGGCTTGGTTGATCTTCAATGGTGACATGGATAGAGATGTTTAGAGATGAGTATGGTGATTGGATCATGTGAAAAGGGTCATGTAAGATGTTATATTTACTTTGAAATCTTGTGTGTATAAGTGGAATTCATTTGGTTGATCATAGTTTTCATCTAGATGCTTTAGGTCTAGTGGTAGAACATCTGAGTTAGTAGTTTGATGACATCACCATTTCCACATGAGAAGGATTCAAGGGAAGATGGTCATATGGTTGTGATCAAATTAGTCTGTAGTTATTTTGTGCTAAATATCAAGTCATGCATCAAAGAATAGTTAAATATATGAGGGTGCAAAGTTGGATTCTCATATAGATTTGATTGTTTTCCCATACTTAGGCAAATTTGCAAAGTGGCCAGAAAGAGCTAAGTAATCATGTTTATGAGGTCAATTCTTGCACATGTGGATGATTCAGGAGAAGGTAATAATATGGGTTTATTTAGTTTTGGACCTAGTTTATTTGTGTTAATTTTTAGATCATGTGATTGGAATGTAGCATGTCAAAAGATATGTAGATGCGAAGTTAGGTTCTCAGGGAGTTTGACTGTGTTTTCCCATACTTAGCCAGTTTTTCAATAAGGCAGAAAGGGCCAAGTGAGCATTTTGATGATTTTATATCTTACACGTGTGAAGGTGTCAATAGAAATTGATCATATGGTTTTTTTTAGTGTTGAGCATAATTAATTTTCACTAAATTTGAGATCATCTATTGAATCATAACAAAAGTTATGGATGATAAAAGTTAGCCTCTTAGGTAGATTTTGACATGGTTAGATCTATGATAAAATATTTTTAGATGGCACTTTAATGGTATTATATCTCACACATGTGAGAGTTATAAGAATAGTGTGTCATATTGTTGGATTCTATTTTATGAGGAGATCGTCTAGTCTAAGTTTGATTTCTTATGAGTAAGTGTGGAAGAAGTTATTAAGGCTCAAAAATGGCTACTTAGACATATTGAAAGGGTCCCCATACTTAGTAATTTTTTAAGTGTTAAATCTTGAACAAGATTGATGAAGCATAGTTTCTCTAAGGATTCAAGAGGTAGAAAGATGAGGATAGGTACACAATGTTTAATGACTAAGCAAAGGTATAGGATAATGATCTAATGGTGAGCGGGCATTTGTATAGTTGATCGAATGGTGAGCATTGATTGATAAAGTTCTAATTGATCCATAAAGATCGATAGAGCACATTGAGTCAAACTTCCTAGATTACTTTGGTGGTATATATGTTAAATCTTAGACAAGATCGAATGTTTGAGATTTATCTTGAGCTGAGAGTTCATTAGATTTGAACATTTTTTTTGAAGGCTAACTGTGACCGTTGCTATTCAAATATTTGAATTTACATAGAGAAAAAGTAGAGCTCTATATTATGACAATATATTTTGATAGAAGATGAATTTACTCATGTAATAAAAGTAAAAGTGGTAGAGGACTCCAAGGTACATCTAGCTAAATTGATTTGAGGATATGAAAGTAAGTACAAACAAAGATATTAATGCAAGAAGTTGACTATGTGTTCATTTTTGTTATACAAGTGACCTGAGAAAGATATTCAAGCTTGTATTTAGGTTTGTTTTGATGTCTCATGATGAAGTAACTATTGGATTTTGGAAGTGTGATCAATCTATCTTGAGTATGAATAATGCTTAAGAAGTTGACTGTGTGTTCGTTTAGGGGGATTGTTTGCACGAGGTTAGTATTTGAGTTATTTTTATATATGTAAAGGTAAGCTAAGTTGACTATGATCTTTTTAGGATGTTTAAGGGGACATAAGGAATGGACCCATATAATTGAAAGTGGTCTTGTGTTCTTGTTTCAGTGCTAAAGCAGTGAATGGGTTCACATGATACCTATACAAGATACAAGGGCCTTATTAAAAGGTTTAGTTACTTAAGGGTGACTCATAGATGCTATGGCTGACCTATGAAGATTGTATTGAGCAATGTCTTCATGTGAGAGATGCCTTAATTTCTAAGGCATGCCTAATGGCTAACCAAGGTAGTGATTATAAGGATTGATCTATATATAGTGTACCTAAAGATGATGGGTTATAGACTTGTATAACTTTGAGAGGACTAAACATTAAAGTGAAGAAAAAAAGAGGCTGAGTGTGCCCAATGATTGGGTTGATGAGTAGAGAAGATTGAGAACTATGAGTATGACATGTAGGTCATGTTTTTGAAGGAAGATTAATGATCTTGTAGGTTGAGCATGAGTGAAAAGGCCTAGAGTGATCCAAAAGAATGTTTTGGATGTATCAAGAATGAGTGAAGGATTGTTGGTGTCTATGACAGCTTGGTGTCTAGTTTTTGAGACAAATCAGAATGTGGACAATGTGTATGATCATCTGGTCATGGTTTTGAAGATGTGACAAAGTTGTTGTTATGAAGAATGCATTGAGTGTGCGGATTTGAAGAGCAGGGATAGTTGGGATATGTAATGTGTCCTAATTGATCTTTGTATGTTGGTTCAAGTATGTAATGTGCTTTGATCAACATGGAGTGTTTTTGGTGATAGAGTTATTGTTATGAAGGTAAAGAATAATTATCAGTGGTCCATCATCTGGTGTTATAGACATCAATTCAAAGATGGAGTTATTAATAGGTGTTGTTGTGGCAGCTCAACATCTAAGGTGGTTGTGGCCTCCTTGCAAGGTAAAACTTGTTCAAAGGTTTGGTTGTTGTTATAACTCAACTAGATAGGTGTGGTAGCACCTTGTGATATTAGAGTCTCAATAAATAGGGATTTAGTTCCTTGATCAGTTGTAACTAGTCTAAATTGGTCCTTATTTTATAGGACAATACTCCAATTGTAGGTTCTAGTGTGTTTTATTCCCCAAGAGGGTTTCCCATGTATGTCACATGTTATGTGCTTGATTTTGGATTGTCTTTATTTTACATTGATATGAATGATGTGTATGATTCATGAATGCTTATGGTAATTGATAAAGGAATTGTAAAGATCAGAATTAAAGTTGCAACTAAAGTTTAAATATCTAGGCTCTTTGATTCACCTCCTCTCAATGATTATATCTCTAACACTTTTATCTTTTAATTTTTGCTTTCCTTTGATTTTGTGTAGCTTCTAAATATTACACATCACTTCCTATTCATTTGAACATTGACTTCTTGTACCTTAGGGGCATATGTAATCATACTTCTTATGACCATATTCCTTATGATTATGCATTAGCTCATGTGTAGACTACCAACCTAGGTCATCCTATTTGAGACATTTACTGATTGTATAGACACTCTCTTGCTCCACATATGGATCTCATACACTTCCCTTACCTCTTCGCATGCCCAGAAACCTTCCAAAAATTGTTTGGATCCCTTTTAGGGTCTCATTAACCACCTAGGATGATCTATTGACCCAGAGCATGGCTTATGATGGAAACTCATGACCTAGGCCACACATTTCCTTCAAAAAAGCTATAGCCTAAACCACAACCTGACTAGAACAGTCATTTTTTGGCCTCTAATGGCTAGAAATAGCTAGTTTTGGGGGGTTTTGGCATTTAGGTGCCCTATGTCACTCATTTTCATCTATTTTTTTATATATTTTTCATTCTTATTCCCTCTCTTGACTCTCATACCTTATTTAATCTCTCTTGATTCATTCTTGGTAGTCTTGAGTTTGATTGGTGATAGAGGATCCCATATATCACTGCACATTGAGTTAGAGACTCCATTGTTGCTTCCTATTATTCTTGATTCATTGTGGCTTGTTCCCAGCTTCCACATTTGGCATTGTACCTAATTTGTGTAGTTTGTTGGAGCTATGACACCATTTAAATTTCTCACTTCACCTCCTCCATTGCTCTTGGTTATTGGTTTGGACTTATCTTTCACATAGCTTGGTCTTTTTCCTTCATTTCTTCCTAGATTGAATTCCTAGTTGGTAAAACTATGTACAATATTTTTAAACTTGATCTGAGGGCACTTTTTTATGCAATGTGAAACTTAATTATTATTGTGTGATATATATGCTAAGGTTTGATATTTGTATGCTAGTTTAGCTTTTTGTGTACATGCTTAGAGTATATTTTGAATTGTATTCATTCTCTCAACCCTGAAAACATCTTTCTCCTTCATAAATGTATTTCATTATGTAATATTTCTTGATTTGGAATTATTGCCTTGCTTGGTATATGCTCTTGTGTTCATTTATTTTTATTGCTTTGATTAAAATGGAATTCCCTCATTCATTCACATGTTAGAGATAGTTTCATTTGGAAAAAGGCATTAGATTAAGTTTCTAAAATTGTATGCTCTCCCTATCTCTCTATCTATTGAAAATGTTATTTCCTTTCCAAAATTATATTTCAATTCATAGGATTGCATGTTTATGAAACACATTTCATGATTGGTAGTGTTATCTTGTTCAAATATCTTGATTTTTAATTCTTTACGCATTGAATGTTACCCCCTTATTTCTTGATTTACTATGGCTATACTCGTTATGGATACATGCATCCTCTCTGCACTTGATCATGATAGTCCTAACCTAGTTTACAAGTATACCTATAGTTTGGTGCAAGATGGAAAAATGGATAGCCTCTATAGGTCATGAGTATCCCATAATGTCTATGATCCTTTTATCCTTATAGGTTTTTTCTTAAGTACCCTATGTAGCCCCTACCAAACACTAGTTGTTCCATTCAAATTATTGGAGCTACAAATTCAAGGATCAATGAAGACACATACATCAAAAAGCTGAGTTCAACCATTTTAGACCAATTTTCAAACACATTTTTAAAAGAGGTAAAATTTTTATTTTATCTTTCCAATTGTATTTTTTGTTTGTTAGTCACATAGCTCAACCTAGGGATTAGGATTGAAAAGTTATGTATTTAATTTATTTTGGATTTATCTACTAACATCTAACTAACCTATCATGGATTCTTGATCTACATAATGAAATACATGTGGGACCTATTGAAGGATTACATGCATCCCACAAACCATTTCTAGAACATTAATATTATTATTACCAGAATTAGCTTTATAGTAAGCTATTTCTCTTTTTTTCATCCAAAATTTTGTTAAAGTATAATTAGGAGTAAATGGTGAATTTATGACTACATAATGATGAATTCAGAATGATCATCAGTTATATCATCATAAAAATTGTGGAAATCATCCAAACAATGAAATTGGGCAAATTACTAATGAAATTGCTACTTATAGTAGCCAATTTGTTTCCTATTTTCTGTTTTGATAGTATTATTTTATAGATTAGTAAAATTGTCGACCCAGTCAGTAAAATCACTCAACACATTAGTGAATTTGTTTTAAAACTATGAAAATATCAAATTACTTTTTTTTTTCTTTTCTATGTGTTTCCTATATAATAACAAAATACTCGATCTAATTAGTGAAATTATAAAACCTAATGGTGAAGCCATTATTACACTTCTCAATATTTTATTTTTGCATGTCGACATCGGTGAAATCATAAGAGGTAATGGTGAAGTGGTTTAGATCATCAAAAAAATTGCTATAGAATAGCGAAATTATTTCTTAATTGCTTTTCATTTTGTCTTTTTCTATAAAATTGTGAAATTGAAGCCTTTAATAGCAAAAGTATTAACCCTAATAATAAAATTATTTTGCTTCTTTTCTATCCGTTTTACTATCTACAAGACATTATCGGTGAATATGTTGACCTCAATAGTGAAATCATTGAAACTAGTGGGAAAATAATTCTCTACCATAGTGAAATTATTTTGACTTCTCAGTGTTTTGTTTTTAGGTTGTAGTGGCAAAAATGAAGGGTTTAGGAATAAAATTGGTCTACATAATTGTGAATTTTTTTTTATTAAGGCTAAGAGTTAAGTTTTTTTTTCCACGTTCCTTTTGGCCAAAGATTGGTGTTTTGAGTCAAACAATTCAATTTCTAACTTCACATATTGATTTGGGAATTATTATCACTCAAAAGTGTACTTTACTAAGAACATATGCCTATTCTCACTCATGTTGATACAATGGAAACTATTCAAGGTGTGGGTGACCTTATGTTGGAAATAATCTCCAGATGAATAGATGGTTCCATTTGGTACACTCACCCACTTCTCTATAAATTCTCTAATTCTATGATTTATTTAATAGGAAAAGGGGAAAGGACCAATACTCAAACTAAAATTGGATATGAAAAATAAAAATTTAGGGTGATGCACCAATATGAAAGTCAATTATGAAAATAATTAAAACACTTTATAAGTTAAATAACTTTCACACATTCACTTCATCTTCATACAATAACTCTTGCATTATTATTTCATACACTGGTCTTGACAAACACTTACACTAGCTTAGAAATAATCAACAGAGGTTGAATTCACTTACATATTAGGTAGAGTTTAGACTTAGAAAATTTATATTATCTAAAATAATTCTTATTTTTTCAATAAATGAAAAAGGTTTAGACATAAACATAGGAAAAATAATCATTCTCTAAGTTACATCGATGAATACAAGACACACACTTTCTGAACAACTTAAAAATGAAGGAAAACCCAATTCTTTATTGCTTTAAAGGTGATGTAGTATAAATTTTGAATTTTTTTATGTAAGATAAAATCATAATCACTTAATATTTTATAAAAATAGAACACACACACACACACACACACACACACACACACACACACACACACACACACATGTTCTCTTTTTAGAAAATATTAAGTGATTATGATTTTCAAACTAAAATTGGATATGAAAATTAAAATCGAGGGTGATGCACAAATATGAAATTCAATTATTATAAAACTTTATAAGTTAAATAAATTACACACATTCACTTCATCTTCATACAATAACTCTTGCATTAGTATTTCATACATAGGTCTTGACAAACACTCACACTAGCTTAGAAGGAATCAACACAGGTTGAATTCACTTCCATATTAGGTGGAATTTAGAATTAAAAAATTTATATGACCTAAAATAATTCTTATTTTTTTAATAAATGTAAAAGGTTCAGACATAAACATAGGAAAAATAATCATTCACTAAGTTACACCAATGAATACAAGAGACACACTTTATGAACAACCTAAAAATGAAGGAAAACCCAATTCTTTATTGCTTTAAAGGTGATGTAGTATAAATTTTGAAAATTTTTATGTAAGATAAAATCATAATAACTTAATATTCTCTAAAACTAGAACACACACACACACACACACACACACACACACACACACACACACACACACACACACAAACATACACACACACACACACACACACACACACACAAATGTTCTCGTTTTAGTGAATATTAAGTGATTATGATTGGATATGAAAATTAAAATTTAGGGTGATGCACCAATATTAAAGTCAATTATTAAAACACTTTATAATTTAAACAAATTTCATACATTCACTTCATCTTCATATAATAACTCTTGCATTAGTATTTCATACATAGGTCTTGACAAACACTCACACTAGCTTAGAAGGAATCAACACAGGTTGAATTCACTTCCATATTAGGTATAATTTAGAATTAATAAATTTATATGACTTAAAATAATTCTTATTTTTTTAATAAATGTAAAAGGTTCAGACATAAACATAGGAAAAATAATCATTCAATAAGTTACACCATTGAATACAAGACACACACTTTATGAACAACCTAAAAATGAAGGAAAACCCAATTCTTAATTGCTTTAAAGGTGATGTAGTATAAATTTGGAAAAAGTTTATGTAAGATAAAATCATAATCACTTAATATTCTCTAAAAATTGAACACACACACACACACACACACACACACACACACACACACACACACACAAATGTTCTCTTTTTAGTGAATATTAAGTGATTATGATTGGATATGAAAATTAAAATTTAGGGTGATGCACCAATATGAAAGTCAGTTATTAAAACACTTTATAAGTTAAATAAATTTCACACATTCACTTCATCTTCATACAATAACTCTTGCATTAGTATTTCATACATAGGTCTTGACAAACACTCACACTAGCTTAGAAGGAATCAACACAGGTTGAATTCACTTCCATATTAGGTAGAATTTAGAATTAAAAAAATCGTATGACCTAAAATAATTCTTATTTTTTTAATAAATGTAAAATGTTCAGACATAAACATAGAAAAAATAATCATTCACTAAGTTACACCAATGAATACAAGACACAGACTTTATGAACAACCTAAAAATGAAGGAAACCCCAATTTTTTATTGCGTTAAAGGTGATGTAGTATAAATTTGGAAAATTTTTATTTAAGATAAAATCATAATCACTTAATATTCTCTAAAAATATAACACACACACACACACACACACACACACACACACACACACACACACACACACGAGAGAGAGAGAGAGAGGAGATAGATTAGTCTTCAATTAGGAGATGAATCCCTTGTCTTGTCATCCTTCACTTCTACTTGAACTCAACTAATTAAAATCCAACTCAACGTTCAACTCAAACCAAATTAAAATGTATAATATTAGAGTTTAAACACTGTTTATTTTACTATGGCTTAGGAGGAGAGATAATCTTGTTTGAATGTGTTTTCAAAATTTAGAGGTCAACATGCATGCGTTAATGGTTGATTCTTGAAGAGATCTTTGACTATATTTAATGAACTCCTTTTGAACTTGAAATTAACTCATTTAGATCTTGCATTAATATTAAATTTTCATTTCATTTACGTTTATTTAATTTTAGATTTAGATTTTAATTATCTTGACTTGTAACTTGGAGTTTGACTTGAGCTTCTTGACTTGCATTTTGGATGCATGTTTCTTTTTATTTTTATTCTTTTCTTGAATTCTTCCAAATTTAACTCAAATGGGGAATAGTAGGAAAGAGATATGTTATTGAATTTTGATGTTATTCAACCTATAATTAAATATACTTTCTGATTATTTATTTGATGATAAAAATCACATCTCTTCATACCTATTCTTTAAAATATATCCATCTTCTGTGGTCTTGGTAAGCTTTTTCAATAAACCATGAGAACCTAAAAATTAATGAATTTAAATTATTTTATTATATAATAAGTATAATAATTATTGGAAAATAATCACCATGGTTTAACAAACCTTTAAACAAAATTTTATCTCAAAATTCCACTTACAACTTTTTATAATACTATTTTGTGCTCTTTAGGCCTAAAAAAACCTTGATTTGGATTAGAGGGTCTAAAACGAGATATAGGACTCAAAATACACTCCTCACATTTTAATTTTAATTTTTTCAAGTTTCAATACATGAATTTTTTTTAAAATATTGAAAACTATTCACCAAAATCTCAAACAAAAATTCACAAAAGTGCCTACTTGCTGCCCGCAAGGTGACTTAAATATGTTTTTCTTTAATCTGAACCTATTTTAAGTTGGTTATTATTTAATAATAATATATTAATACCTTTAAATAAATTATAAATACTCTCAAATAAATTTTTTCCCTTGGAAGGACCTGAAACACTAATTCGTAATTCTATTTGTGAGCAAATAAGTGAGAAAACCTTTATTTCCTTCATGAACAAACCTGTGTTTATCTATTATATATATATTAAAGTATATTATGGAACTTAAAATATTTTTAAACATTTAATTACATCAAAAAATATTTTAAAGTCAATTTTAAAGAGATTTCATTGAATAAAACTCAAAATATGCACTTTTTAGTGTTTTCTAGCTTGTACAATTTTATTTTTGAATACCTATAGGTCTGATTTTTGTCATTTTATTAATTTTTATAAGAATTAGAAACAAGAATATTTTTTAATTATGAATTATAATAACTTATATCACCATTATAATCATTTAATATGCTCAAACAAACACTTAAACCTCTCAGAAAGTCTCTTTTCTATCTATCTCTCTTGCTCGCTTGAAACTCTACAACCTATACCTTTGCCTTTATGCCATTATTTGACATAAATTTTTGATTTATGAAGGTATAATAAGATTATTTATGACTAATAAAATCTCACATAATTTTTAATTTACATCAAATAGCTAAAAAATTCAAACATATTGCTTAAAATCGAGCCATTGAGGTTTTAGAGCACCTTTCTTTATTAAAGATTGTTCATAAAATTAAGAAAATATAAATTAAAATAATATAATATAGTATTGATGAAATAGGTTCCCAAATATTATCCTAATACCATTCTAACCAATTCTTCTTCTCTTTTATGAAATAAACATTTGAAAATTTCCCTTAGTAGCTTGCACTAGCTACTTTAAGGAATAGAACAAACTTATTCCAAAATTTTAACTATGAGTTATTTATAATAATGGTTTTATATTATTATTTATACGTTATTTAATTTTCACTCCATTAATATATTCTACTTGAAAACTTTCGCATAAGTAACCTTCATCAATGGTGGCAAAATTTATCAACATTCATGGCAATTTTATTGGGATGTTTCCCTTATAATCACTGAAGAACAATAGTATTATACATTGAGGTATGGATTTTTTAAAATATCATAAAATATGGAACTTAAAATTTCCTCAATAAACTAAAATAATTATGCATAAGCACTCATTAAATTGAAAACTAGAACAACAACTAATTGAAAAATGTGTATGACAACACTTGGAAGAAGGTGAAAAATAATAATACTAACTTAAAATGTACATAAAAACGCTTGGAGGAAATTTAAATACAAAAAATACTACTTATAAAACTCAATATCCACTTGTATCAAAGAAATAACCTCTTAGGTCCTCTCCATGTAGTTGACAAAGATGAGAAACACACTGTTGTTTAAGTGCCATTTGGTTGGATCAACTTTTTTCTAGCTTGTAAACCTCTTTGATGACTTGTGTTTAAGTGAATAAATTGAATAAAACATATCTAAAAAATAAAAAGTTCTTCATTTGGTTCAATTCTCACCTCAATTTGATGTTAAAAACTAAGAAATCTTTCCAATGTAACCACATTTTGATTTACAAGAATAGTTGTAATTTCAGCGTCTAATAGCTCACTAGAACAATGTTCTTGGTTTTATGTGACATATTTATATATGCCATTTTGATTGTTAAATACTAAAAAAATTTCAATATCTTCATCAAAACATTCTTGATCCTTACATGAATATTCTTCATCTTTACTTTGTTCATGTATAGGGTTGTTACCTTGTGAAACTATTTTTGTAATGTCACTAGATGATGCCATGTCACCTTTAACATCTTCACAATAGACTTATTTAAGTTCAATTTCATCTGTAATTTGTTTTACTCCTCAAGGGATGCAATATAATCATCTTATATATCAAATTGAAGCTCATTTGACTAGCACAACTCTTGATCATCATTTCTTGACAAATCTTCCTCTTCATATGGACGTTCTTCTTTTGCCTTTCATATAATAGGTCCTCCTTCAGAAAGGGTGGTGGTGGGAGGGAAATAAGTTCCATTTGATGGCATAGGAATGTAAGTCATTATGGGATACTCTTGAATAGGCTTTGGTATTTAATAGGCATTAATAAGGATTTGATATTTAGAAGTAATAGTTTCCTTCAATATCTCTTTAAAAGAAGGGAAATTTTTTTGTGTTATAAATGCTTCATATTTATCTTTCCACTCAACAATAAAAATCTTAAATTTTGATATGCCTTCATCTTCATGCATGAATTCAGCTTGAGGGATGGGTTGAAATCTCAAGAAAATTGTAAACTTTCTTGGTTTGGCTTCAACAATTTTCTCTATCTCTTGATTTTGGATTGCCATAGGAGAAGGATTTTTCTCTAGAGTAGGGATGACATAATCAGGGGTTTTAGTCCAAAAAGCTTTCCAAGATGGAAAGGCTTAAGCTCTTTGGGATGAGTAAATAAATATTGCATATGAATAGACTCTTTCATAGGATTAGGAGTCTTAAAACTTATAATTTTGAAGCAATTAGACTCTCTAGAAGGTTCAAGGGGTTTTATTTCTTCTTGTTTTCTACTTGGAATTTTGGACTCAATTCTTATTACTCTCATGGACAAATATTATATTGATTCTCTTGTATCCTCACTGTATCTCTTTAATAATTCAATTTTTTATTGATGTATATAGGCTTGATATGTAAGGTATTCTTAATGCCTATTATATTCCTCTTCCCTCTCGCTCTGCATATATTGTATGTCAAAGTCAAGTCTGATTTCTTGCACCTTTTTTTTAGGTTGATTAAAAAGAATTTGATTTTGCCAAGGCTAGTTTGAAACACGAGAAGGGGTGGGAGGGAATAAATATCATGAAAATATTTATATCTTGCTATTTCACTAAAAATTTAAGTGAATCCATAAATATTCTCATCTTGATATCAAGGATATGAAGGTATAAAATATACATTTTCATAAAATACATTGTAATACATACCAATTGATACTCTTTAGGTACTTTAACTTCTTAGACCAATTATAAATAAGTTGGAATAAATAGATGTTAATTAACTTAATAATGTCTTTTCCTATAAATTTCTAAAACAAACATCAATCTTTAGCAATATTTTGAGTTATGGTCCCACACGGCATGCTAGAAATTGTTTTCACTCAGAAATGCACCCTACTAAGAATGTGTGTTTGTTCTCACTCATGTTGATATAATGGAAACTATCCAAGGTGTATGTGATATTATGATAGAGAGAATATCTAGATAAATGACTGATTCCCTATGGTATAGTCACTCACTTCTCTATAAACTCTCTAATTTTGTGATTTCTTGATTAGAAAAGGGGAAAAGAGTAATATTCGAAGTAAAATTAGATATAAAACTAAAAAAATTGAAGTGATGTACCAATGTGAAAGTTAATTATGAAGATACTTTACATAATTTACAAGCCAAATAACTCATACACCTTCACTTCATGTTCATAAATTACTCTTTCACTAGTATTTCATACACAGGTCTTGACAAACACTCACACTAACTTGGAAGGAATGAACATAAGTTGAATTCACTTCTAGGTTAGATATAATTTATACTTAGAAACTTTATATGACCTAAAAAAATTCTCATTTGATTCATAAAGGTAAAAATTTTGGACATAAACATAAGAAAAATAATCATTTACTAAGTTACATCAATGAACACATGACACACACTTCATAAACAACCTAAAAATAGAGGAATAATTAGTTATTTATTGCTTCAAAGGTGTTGTAGTATAAATTTTGCAAGATTTTTTATAAATACAAAGAATAATATCCTCATATTATCTAAAAATATAATATACATATATAATAAAATAAATAAAATAGGAGATAAAGCAGTCTTCAACTTGGAGATGAGTCCCTTGTCTAGCCATTCTTCTCTTCTACTTGAACTCAACTAACTAAAACCCAACTCAAAATTCAAACCAACCCAAATTAAAATGTAACATATTAGAGTTTAATTTTTTTTCTTGTAATATGGTGTAGGAGGATAGATAAGCATGTTTGAATGTGTTTTGTAAAGTCAAATGTCAACGTGCATGCTTTGATGGTTGAGTCTTGAAGAGATATTTGACTATCTTTAGTTAATTCTTTTTGAAATTAAAATTAAATATTTTTGATATTTCATACATATTAAATTTTTAATTTAGTTACTTTTATTGTATCTTTATGTTTGAATTTAATTATCTTGACTTGTAACTTAGAGTTTGACTTGAGCTTCTTGACTTACATCTTGCGTGCATGTTTCTTCTTCTTGTTTGCTTGAATTCTTCTAAATCTAGTCCAAATGGGGCACAGTAGGAAAGATATATATTATTTAATGTTAATTTTATTAAACCATTCATGAAATATTTTTTCTTATTATGCATTTGATGATGACAAGCATAGCTCTCCATACTAGTTCTTCTAGATAAATCCATCTTCTCTAGTTTTGGTAAGCTTCTTGAATGCACCATGAGAACAAAAAAATTGATAAATTTTAATTATTTTATCATATAATGATTCTAAATATGATTTTAAAATTATTACCATCATGGCAAAAACTTTAAAACAAAATTTTAGCTCCAAAATCCACTTACAACTTCCTAAAATATTATTTTGTGCTCTCTAGACCTTAGAAAAATCTTGATATGGATTAGAGGGTATAAAATGAGTTCTAGACCTCACCAGACACACTTAATGTGATAATTAAATATTTATTACTGATGAATACTTTAAATTTTTTGAAAATCTTGAAAATTTTTCACCAAACTCTTAAAGAAAAATTCATAAAAAATGTTAGTTTGTTGTCTGCATGGTGACCTAAAGATGTTTTTCTTTGATCTAAACCTATTTTGAATTGGTTTTTATTAAATTAAAATTTATTAATACTTATAAATTAATTATAAACACTCTAAAACCATTTTATTCCTTTATAATGACATCAAAGACTTATTTCTAACTCTATTTGTGAGCAAATTAATGAGAAAACCCTGATTTCCTTCATGAACAGACCTGTATTTTGTTATTAAATATCTCATATTATATATTAAAAATATAAAAATAATTTTAAACATTAAATTTTATAAAAAATTTCTTCCATGTCAAATTTCAAGTGATTTAATTCAAAAAATCTCAAAATATGCACTTTTTAGTGTTTCCTAGCTAGCACATTTTCATTTTTAAATACCTGCAGGTCCATGTTTTTCCATTTGATTTAGTTTTATAATAAATAAATATATTAATAATTTTTTATTAATACCTATAATAATCCATCTCATCATTCCAATCATTGGATATGATCAAACAAACATTTAAACCTCTTAAAAAGTGTTTTTTCTGACTGTCTCTCTTGCTTGCTTAAAACCTTGCAATCTGTACCATTTATTTTATCCATTATTTACCTTAAATTTTTTATTAAGATATAATAAATTTATTTATTACCCATAATATCTTGAAAAACTTTTATTTTTTAACAAATAATTTAATAATAAAAACATATTGCTTAAAACTGAGCCATTGGAGTTTTAGAGCACCTTTCCTTCTTAATGATTGTTCATAAAATCAATCATATTTAACATAAAATAAATAAATAAAATATTGAGATAATATAGACAAAAATATTCTCATTATTATAATTCTTACCAAATATTCTTTACTTTTGTGATTTGAACATTTGAAAATCACCCCCACTAGCTTGCAAATAGCTAGTTTGAGGAATAGAAGAAAATTATGCCAATATTTAATTTGTGAGCTATTACTGAGCATGGTTTTAGTATGATTATATTTTTATTATGTTTTATAGACCTTATTTATTATTTAATACATGAATGAATTCTTCTTTAAAACCTTCACATAAGCAACCTTGACCAATGGTGGCAAAAATTGTCAACATGAACTAAAAACAAATTCACACTTCAATTTAGGTATTAAAAAACTCATTAATTTTAAGATTTATTTACTTAATATAAATAATAATTTTTTTTTAATTATATTTTGAGGTTATATTTTATCATAATCTTTCCCTTTTTTCGATGACTCAGAAATGTAAAAGGTTCCTATTTTCCTTTACTCTATTTTTTATTTGACTTAGTGGGGTGGATTTCATCACCTTCTCACACGTATTTAGGGGTGCGTTGACCTAAAAATTGACATCCTATCATCATAAAAAGCTCTAATTATCTATTAGGATATATAAATTTTAGATCATTTCCATCATAAAGACCTTACATTGTGCTTGCACAATGTTGTGTGAGAAAGACAACCCTAGGGAGTTATTTCCAATATCTTAAGTCAATGTGTGGTACCGTAAAAAGGATAAAATTTGGAAATAAGAATTAATTTTTTTTTAATGAATTTATGTCTATTTACCTTGAGGTATATAAGGACCATTTAAATATCCCAATTAAAATTATAAGAAAATCGCAAATATCGTAGCATTTCACTGAAACCCATAATACTAAAGTGGTTGCAAAGGGATAAGATCCTTTCATGAATGACCCGATCTTAGATTAATTTTTAAATTCCTCTTTTGACATGAATCATGCATTGCTACAAGGGTTAAAAGGCAATAACCACCTAGATTTTTCCTTTACCATATGAACCTTGAGATAGAAGGGGGTGCTTAAAAACGTTACTAATAATTAAAATAATTTATTTAATGAAATTTTAACTTTATAATCCTCTCTCAAGGCAAGTGTTTTAAAAAGTTTAATGGAAGTGATGAAAACTCATGTAAGTTACTAAAGTGACTTGTAATGCTTGATTCTTATTACATGATTGTTATGTTGAAACCTTACTATTCTTGAGATTAAAAAAACTGAGTCCAAATTTAAACCATTTATACACACACAACAAGGTGTTAATCCCCCAAAATTTCAAGTAAAACAAAAGTGACATTTTAAACATGGTCCCAATAACTCCATTGCTTGTTGAAACCACATTATTAGTTTTATGAATTTGAACCAAAAGCCTTGTCCTATTTTAAGTTTCAAATTGTAACATCAAAGCAAATCTAAAATTCCAAATTCTTGTTCATGTTATGTTGTTATGCCATCCATTTTAGTCTAAACATAAGTTAAAATATAAGTTTCAATTCAAATTAACCTTCTTTACAAGTTCAAACCGATTCCAATTGAAGACCAAATTCTAATTTAAAGACATAATCTGAGTCTAAAACCATTCCAATTCCAAAACCAAGTTTCAAGCCTAGTCAATTTGTTCTAAAGTTAATCCCTTTTAGAATCCATAAGTCTAAGTTTAATTTGAATATTTATTTCCAATTATCAGCCAAATCCAATTACTATGCCAACCTTGATACATTTAAATATTTATAAAGCACCTTAAAAACAAAATCAAGTCTATTTCCTTTGCTCACAAAATCAAGTCTCCAAGATCAAAACATTTCAAAACTTTTTCCATAGTCCAAAACATTGAATGTTTATGCTTGAAACGTTTGTACTTAAAAATTTTGGACACACCCTTTAAAAAATTGTTTGATTCACTTATTATTACTTATTAAAGATATTTACATTAGTATACCTTTAATTGGTGTTGTCCTATTTGGTACTTTATGTTGTCCTAAGCCAAACTTGTTGCCTCCAACCATTTTTCAATCAAAATTCTAGGTAAGTTCGCCATACCAAGTCAAAAAAAAATTTCAAAGTACCCAAAATTTATCAAAATAAAAAGTCATAAACTCAATCATGCTTATGTATACACATAGTGGGGCTATTTACAACCCCTGATTTGATGAGGAGTTAGTTTACAATACCTATGATTATAACCATTATGTTGAAGACATTGGGCATCAACAATACTTAAGTAATTTACCATTTAATGTTGAACCCAAAAAAATTAACCCATACCTTCTAGTTATGTCATTTAATGTTAAACAAGGACAACATCAACCATACTTTCCACATGTTCCATTTGATATGGAGAATAAGTCTAATCTATTATACCTTGGGGATACACCATCTAGTGATGAATATAGGCGAGATCAATTCACTGGACAACTATTTGATAACAAAGATTAACATCCTTTTAGATTTTTATAAATTAGGAAAAATTCCCCTGGGTTTATAATAGAAATTTTTTACTATTTAGTTAGAACACCAAAAGAGCCACCTCCTATATTTTTAGATAACCAAGCTCCCTCTAGTCAAAATCAAGGTTTTATTGAATCTTCTAATCAAACTCTTATCATGTCAAACAAGAGAAGAGGTCAACTCGTTGATCAATCTTCCCAAATCAAGTTTCTTAAAAATCAAATCCAACAAGATAAATAAGTTTTATCTAATATCAATAACTCTCTTTCCACATTAGACATTCAAAATCCACTATTACTAATCTGATAAATCCTTAAATAAAACAACCATTAGATTTATCCACCTTTCCTATGTACAATCCCAACCCATTTTCTAACAAGACATTAGTTGCATAAATGTTTGGCACACCTATAATAGAAACCAACCTAGTAACTAATCCTAATTTGAATACTTTGATGGATTCTTTTCAATAAATGGTGACCACAAGGGTACCCCAATACACATCAAGTTCCTCCAAGTTCTAGAAAAAACATTTTTTCTAAAATTTTAGGTGCTTTTTAGTACCACACGTTGACCATGCCTAGTTAGAAATAACAAGTTGTAAGTAATAATCCACCATTTCAAAAAATAGAAACCAATACCCCACATCCATAAGGGGAAACCATTCCTCCACTTCAGAAAGTGGCAACCAATGCTCTACCTCATAATGTTTTGACCAACATTCTACTACAACAAGTTCTAATTACTCCTCAATAAACATTGTCTAACCAATAGTGTGTTTTTATTAGGGTAAGTGCACAAAGTTGGGGGACAAAGATGAGCTACCCTTAGACATGATTTTCTTAAAATTTCATAAAATTGAACTTGTGTATATAATTTTAAATAGATAAACTCAAAATTTGAGGATGCTATATGAACATGAATTCTATCATCCTAAAGCAATATTATCTAACTAATAGTGTGTTTCTATTAGGGTAAGTTCACAAACTTGGGGGATAAAAATGAGCTACCCATGGACATCATTTTCTTAAAATTTCATAAATTGAACTTGTGTATATAATTTAAAATAACTACAATAAAAATTTGAGGATGTTATAAGAACATGAATTGTATCAGTTCAAGTCTATTTTTTTAAGCACTAATTTTTAAAAAATGATTAAGTATAACTAGGTCAAACGTATGAAATTTGAATAAGAACTCATTTTCTACTCAGAAAAACAAAGTGGATAGATGGTCGTGTGGCCCATCATTTTTTGAGCATCATTTAATCTTTTTTGAAACTCTTTGGCGATATTTATATAATATATTTTAGTTTATGACCTATATATTTTTATATTTTATCAATGGTTTTTTTAATTAATTTTGTAAGAAAATAAGATCTTGAAAATTGACAAAAAATGGATAGCTAGCCATGTGGCCCCCTTAACTACCTCAAAAAAAATGAAAATAGATTTTTTTTGAATGTGTGTATAATTAAGCTTAGTTTGTGACCATATAATCTGTTTTGCACTTAAATGAACAAAAAACAAATTATATTAACATGCATAGGCATACATATTTGTGGCATGTGACAGCCTAAAAAATCTATAGCTAGAAATCAACATAGTTTGTAACCTTAAAATAGTTCAAAAATTATAAAAATAATATATTTAAAAAAAGGAGAGTGTGATCATCATCATGGTAATAATTTTTTGAATTTTCTTGTCAAAATTCCTATTGTATTTGGTGATGAAAGTTGAAATTTGTTATTTTCTATCAAAGCTCTAGGGCTTGGCTTTAAATTGATAGGTCCAAGACTTTAGCTTGGGAATCCATGCCATTCTGAGCTAAAAGGATTGTATTTTGAATTTAGGTCTATAATGTGTACATGTTAAATTATAATGAGTACGTGTTATGGTAACATGTACGTGTTAAGTCACATATACATATTATACCATAATGTGTACACGTTATAATTGCTATAGAAAAAAAATTAATTTTTAATGGATATTTTTTACCCAATTCAAGAAATATATCCCCATAGACATTCTTTACATGCTTCTGTAATACTTTCAAGTTGAGAACAAGAGCTATCAAGTAATTTTTTGGACCCCACCTTTGAAGATCTATAAATTGTCCAATGGGTGACGAATCACATTAAAAAAATAGAAATAAGTTGAAAAACAAAACACTTGAACAAATACAAGAGGTGAGAGAAGAAAAAAAGGTATGAATGCAAGTACTTCATTTAAAATAAGGTATAAAAACTATCTCTAATGAGCCAAATACCTTAGATAATGATACAATTGACAGTAATGAATTAACTAATGATAAAATTAACAATAATGAATTAGATAATATTGGAAGCTCACATTCAAATTATAGTGTTTTTCATTTTATTGATGATGGCTGTATGCATGATGCCTTACCCTCCAACAATGAAGAAATTTTCATGGAAAGAAATAATGATGAAATTAGAAATGAATAAAATTTCATGGAATCATATAATAAGGAAATAAATAATGAATAAAATGTCATCCCACCACTAATCAATAAAATTAATGATGATTTTGATATACCCTCTCAATAAATTAGTGTGGGGTGATGTTGACTCCTGATTTTGACTGGCCTTGACATTTGTGACCAAGTCCAAACCAAAGCTAGTAATTTAGAGTTGTAGAGCATGGTGTATAACAAAAATTAAGTCTATTTACACATTCCTAATAATTCAATCAATAAAATGACATAAGAAATTATATAACCTTGTCAGATCTATCTAAGTTAGCATAATTTGAATAGAAAGATGACATAATTAATTGACTAGAGAATAATCTCTAGTAGGGAGGTGAGATATGATGAATAGGCGATAAATTATCTAAGGCCAAATGGTTCAACATATTAACTCAATAATAGAAATAACTACCAAGCTAGTACAAATCACATTAAATAGTGATTGGTAGTAGTCGAGCTACCTCGTGACAAATAAGGCTCATTGGAAGCCTATAAAACGTGGGAAAGCATTGTCAAAAAAAATCTAAACCATAGGAGAAACATTTTTGGATTGTATTTAGAGCTCTTGAAAGAAGGGGAAATGCTAGAGAATTAGAGACATTAAAAAGTTAGTTTGATATACTAGTGTTATTATGCACCATGTAACAATAAACTAACAAATTAACTAATATTTGTATAGTTTTTATTGCATATATCTCTATTTATATCTATGTAATATTTAATTTCTCATAATTTATGCACTAATGTTGTAGTTATTAATATATGTGATGATATCTTGTAGTTGATTGAATGGATACTTAGGTAGATAGTAGTTCTATACTAATGTCCATTATATGTTTACTTGATTCCATGTAGTGATAGAATAATACAAAATATGCCAAGTAACCTCAGGTGTGTAAGTATGCACACAAATGAATGTATTATATCATCATTGCCAACTAATCCTAACATGTCATGATTTCTCTCTATATGATAGATGAGTGTGTGAGCATATTTCATGCGATATGCGAGCATAGTTAGATAGTGTTGAGAATGCATGTGTGGTACAAGACTAATGTGTATGACAAAATTTAACCAAATATGGGGATATAGGGTTCTAATTATAATTCATGCCATCAATAAATACAATGCATCTTAGTGCCTATAGGTATATATTAAATAAATAAATAATGAGGAATGGTGTTTGGGAAGGGCATAGGAATGGGGAAAGGTGTGGGAAACGAGATTTGAAAAATAAATGGAATAGGGAACATTATTTTTGGAATATAATTTTATCAAAGAACGGTGTGGGGTATGTTGTGGTGAATGGGATTTTAGAATAAGCACATGAACATGAAATGTTGTGGTGAATAAGGTTAATGTAGTTAGGCATATAAAGAATATATGAAATAAAATTTGACATATATTATGGAAATGGCATAAGGAACATGATGGGAAATGGGATTTAAAATGTTCTGAACATGGTAGGGAATAATGTGGGATAGGTGTGGTCAATGACATTTTGGATTGGGTATGGGAATGAAACTAGTGCATTAGGAATCTTAAAGAGTATCTACTAGTATACCTATCTTAGATAAATATATGTAAAATATGCCAGAGATATCATTATCGATGCATCTATTTTATAGTGTATTTGTGACATAAGTGGAATAGGCACCTTGATAATGATATCTCTTGACATCTTTTACATATATTTATCTAAGATAGGTATGTTAGTATCAACTGTGTGTTTTGTGTATTCATTTGAAATATAATTTGAAGTTTTTCATTTAACTTAAAATGTATATTATACATTACATTAAATCATACATAACTATAATTCACATTATATTAAATCACCCATAACTTTGATTTACATAATTTAAAATTTTCAATCTAAATGGTTATTTAGTATTCATCAAAATATACCATACACACCACATAAAATTTAAATTAATGAATGAGTACACATCACATAAAATGTCAAATAATGAATAGGCACCCAAATTTTTTCATAATTACATTAAATTATTTTTCCTCTAAGAGTTTCAATATGTCTTCCTCACCTTTCCATTTCGAAAGTTGTTTTCCATTTTATAGTTTTTCATAGTGGTCATATGTAAATGGAAGTAA
>JARHVA010002202.1:2172500-2187500 GCA_037957365.1 Torreya grandis
AGGGTGGGAAACAAGGTGTGAATCCAAACAATAAAGAAAACAACTCGAATAGATCCATGCAACCATGAAGTGTTTTCAATGCTTAAAAGGGTGAATGTTATGGTCAATACAAAAATCAATTCTTCAAAATTATAGAATTCATTCTAAAAATATTAATTCTTAGTAAACGCAGTGTTATCTACTACCATTTACATAGAATTTGCTCATTCACTTTTGACATATTATATATAAAAAGAATAATTCTTAATTTCTTCTCAAAGTCAGGTAGTGTTATTTTGGGTCCTTTACACGTCATCTACACTTTGAAGTGGCTATAGGGACATTTTGAAGCAAGGTTCACACATCTCTATATAAATTAAATATAACACATTCTTGTAATGCTCTTGGATATTATGGACAGAAGCCCACCCCCATGTAGACTTTGAGATGTAGCTAAAATTTCACTGATGAGACATAGTTGCATTGGTTAAGTGGCTTGCTTGTGTCTAACCCCACCCAAATTTAAATCTCACTTGACATGTTAAGCTAGTAATGGCCACTAAAAATATTAGTGATACCAACAATATTGGTAATGTTGGTGACGTCGGTAACATTGATAATAAGAGAGATATTAATTATATATGAGAGATTTGGGCCTCCCATTTATATACCGGACTAATTCATAACTCCAAACAATATTACTACTCCCCAATTTATAACTCTAAATGTTACAAAAAAAACATTTACCCATAGCTTTTAAAAAAGTAAACTCATTTCATTTTACCTTAAAACCTTTCTTTTTCTAAAATTACGTTTTTCTTACGTTGATCAAGCCATCTTACACAATACTACTATTACATTTTCTTGACAATTCTTCTAATTACAAAAATTCACTTAGCATGTATTACCACTTCCTCTTCTCCCTGTAAAGCCCACGATTGTTTCTACCGAGGAGATGATTGCAACGGAGAAGAGTCTTTTTCCCATCAGGAAAGCTTTCAAGGGTACCTTTTTGGTTGCAGGGGGTTATGATCGAGAAGATGGCAACACAGCTGTTTCAAGCGGAAAGGCAGATTTAGTGGTTTATGGCCGATTGTTCTTGACGAATCCAGATTTGCCAAGAAGATTTGAAGTGAATGCACCCCTCAACAAATATAACAGAGACACATTTTATACTGCCGATCCAGTCGTTGGGTATACAGACTACCCGTTCTTGCAAGTTTAAGCCCCTTTGGGTCCTTCCATAACATATCTTCAAGCAGTTCCAGTTGTTTCTTTAATAAAATTCAAGTTTACCATTAGCTACACATTTTGTATACTATATTCTACTCAAAATAAGGCAATGGAACATATATAGGTCTAATGGATATTACAGATTTTATCAGTTAATTTTGAAAGTAAAATCAGGCTTCATCTTTTTCTTTAAGTTGGATTCTTCGTTTCGGTTGTTTGATCCGCTGCTTTAGATTGTTCTTTTGCAATCTCTATGTGCACTCGCCTCAATCTGGCTACAATCCTCTTGATCTCTCTGTAATTGTTTGCATCTAACGAAACTATTTTCTCTAAAATTGCTCTGGTAGTTTAAATCTTTGTGAAATCCTTATCGGGTACCATGGAAGTGAAGAAAATGAGGCTGGGAATTATAAAAGAAAAATATTCTGTAGATTTATCACGCCTTAAAATGAAGAATATTTTATAGATTTCTCCCCGTATGATATTACATTAGGAGGGGCTCCAAAAGGTTGAAGTTAGATCGAAAGAGGTAATTTTTTGTTTTGGTACCATGGGGTTTTGTAAGATAAAAGTGTAATCCAGAGTCTTACTTTACATAGAATCTATGACTCTTAATTTTGTTTCATTTTTTATGTATGAAGTATTAGGTAATAATAATTTGATATTTTTAATGAAGGTAATAATAGAAAATGATGTGACATGTTTTCTAATATGGTGTAGTAATGTGCTATGTTGACATGGGATGTTTTGTTCCCTGGTGTGTTTGAGCAATGACGAGTTGATGTAGAATGACAAACCTATAAAAAAACATAAAAATGATGAAAATTTTCAAGGTGAGCCAATAGGTGATACTAAGGAACAGTGATAATATGACCTAAACAACTCTTCATATCTACAACAACAATAAAAATATACCAAATAAAAAAAAGAAAGAACACAATTTATTCCAAATGAATAACAAAGTGTGTGTGTGTGTGTGTGTGTGTGTGTGTATAAAATTGCAGAGTAATATTACGAAATGTGTTAGTCTATGTATTAGTCAAAAAAGTATCTATGAAAAAGTATATAGAAATTAAAATATCAAGATTACTCCCTCAAATGGTGTTGCTAGTGAATTTTAAGAGTTATTTAAAACATGTATACTACCAAACCTTCCAAATAACATTTCTCCTTTGAAAGTGGTAAAAATGTGTTTTTCCCTAGATTTGGGGCTCCAAATCTACGTCAATGAAGAGTAGCATGCTCCTCCATCATTTCCTAGAGCATCAATGGCTTAGGCTTACAATATTTATCAATTTGTGCAAATAGGTGAAGCTTTCCATAACAATTTCTATGTAGTAAGTTTGTATAACTGAAGCTTTTTAAAATGGTGGTCTTGGCTCACTCATTTATAACTTTTCAAGATTGTTCACAATCAACGATGATCGTCCATCTTGAGATTAAGATGTTTAGACATGGATTAATTCAATTTTAAAGGGATAAGTCATAAATATACCCATTAATATTTGGAGTAATGAGGCATTGATGAAGCATGTGAGGGCATATTCTTGATATTTATGCCATTAATAGTTTATGGATGCCACCTAATTGATGATGTCATGAGATGATGTAGATTTGAACAACAAAATTGCAATAAATGGATATTCAATTTTTTTATAGAATTATCACTTAAGCTATTGATTTAGTTTAATTTTTAAAAATGGTTTTGATTAATTTTCTATAATTCGTTGGAAATCTATTGCAGGCTTAATCAACTTGGATGAAAATATCATTTGACTGAGTTGTAATTTGACTAGAGTATAATCAAAAGAAGGTGTTAGTTATGTATGGAATAAAACCCCGGTTAGGGTATTATAGACATCAAATAATACATTTACATGATGTGTGCTATCAAATTAGAAGAATTCAGTGGTCTAGGGTATCATCTTGCATGGTCATAGTTTCACTCGAAGTGATTTAAAAAAAGATAATAATCACATAAAATACATGGCCCCATTCATAAATATATTAGATTAAAGTTGCACCTGTACATAATAAATTCAAATGATTTAACATATTTTAATGACTTAATCTATAATTACAAGAAAATAGTGATCGAAATTGGATGTCTCAAAAAATTAGGGTTAAGGGTCAATTTCTTATTAAAAAAAAAATTAAAACAAGGTAACAAACTTGGGTCAAACCCAAGTCCAAAAAGAAGGCATCAGAGGTGATGAGCGTAGTTAGTGTCCTATGATAAGTAAACACTTGGCTAAAGAGAAGAAACCTTATCCTAAATTTGACCTAGGCTAAGCCAATGGGATAATGTGTTGTCAACTAAAATACCTTGAGCTTGCACAACACCAGATTTGGCTAAGAAGTCCATAACTTTATTATCTTCTCTATAACAATAGTTCACTTCCGATGCATTAAAAACATTTAAAATGGACCAACATTTCCTCAAAATATTTTTAATTTTCCCATTATTAGAATTTACATTGTTGATTACTGATACCATAATCATTAAATCACATGTGATACTAAGGGTAAATTTTAGTGGTGCATATTTGTTAATTCGTGAATATTCTCATTTTGATAATATGAATTTGGTATTTTTTTGAGTACACATAGTGCCTATTAGCCTAAAATTTTGGGATGTAATTTGTTTAAGGGTCTATTTGTCAATCCTTTTTAATAACTATGGAGTTATCCATCTAATTCACCATATATATATATATATATATATATATATATATATATATATATATATATATATATATGTTCCCAAAGGTCACCAAAATTACCACTAAAGTATCTTTATTTATTACATTGCTAAGATATTTATCCTTGAGGTTATATTGTGCCATCCTATTGTTTCTAGCCACTTGACAAAATTATATCACCTAGTAGCACTTGACCAGCCCATATCAATCCACTACATAATAGAAATACACCATCTAGCAACACTAAAGCCATGTGGTAGCACTATGTTGTGTGGTAGTACTATGCCACCTGAGTTATTTCCATTACCTAATAGAATTACATCACTTGGTAGCACCTAAACACCTAATAGTAATTCATTACATAGAAGCAAAACACTATCCAACAACAAAAAGTTGTGTAGTATCACTATCTCATGTGGTAGCATTGTGTCACATGGTAGCATTATGTCATGTGGGAGCACTATGTCATGCAATATAACAATATCATGTGGTAGCACTATGTTGCATGATAGTAGAATATTACCTAATAGCACTGAACCTCCCAATAATAATTATCACCTAGAAACTCTGTACCATCTGATAGTTCTCTGACATTCAATAACAAAGCCTCATAGTGATCACTTAGTAGTACTATACCCCATAATAATTACTCAGTACCATTACACTATCTAATAAAAATTTACCACTTGACATCATTCAAATGCTTCACTTGCCCAACTTCTATCACCCATCTACATCTTGAGTCCTAAAACATCCTACCTTAGTTACTATGACATCAGGGGGTAATGGCAACTATAAAACATTATAACAAATATCAGGAAAATTAAACATACTATCTTATTTTATAAATTTAGAAAAGAAGACTACAAAAACAACATGCACTCCAAATATAGGGAATTATGAAACTTTTTAAAAAAATATTAGTTATTTTTTTAATTATAGAATAATTTCAAAACCATCTCAATGCAAAAATTGACTGAATAATGATACTATTTCAATAGAAATAATTAATTCCAATAACATCTCACCACTCAAAGATTTTATTAATGACATGCCACCCTTAGAAGACACTCCTCTGAGCACTTCAGAAGATAATTATAATTCTCTTTAAATACCAAATTTTGTTGAAAATTCTTCTCAAAAAAGTTGATAAAGGAAGAGAAGTACATGGATAATAGGAATGTCTTTTCAAGTTGACTGGACTGCAAAATATCCATTTATAAAACTTGTAGAACTAGAAAATGGTAATGAGATTCCAATAGAATGCAAATGTAAAATATATAGTTGAAAACTTGAAAAAGAACACATAATGTAACTTAAATTGGACAAAATTGAGAAACATTGTCAGAAAATATATAACAAGAACACATAGAACTTGAAATGGAGAAGAATATATGCATGTAAAATATGTACGTAAATACAAAAATGATAAAAACATATTACTGAGAAAAGGGGAACAATCAAAGCTTAATTTAAAAATTTTATTTAGTCTAATCTTAAAGTAAAATATGTATAGTTGTCTACTATTTTTCACATTGATGAAAATTGTAGACCCATTTTTAATTTTTTAGATTACAAAATTTTATTTCAACATAATGGGTTTCATGATATCCTAGACTCACATTGGTATGCTTGGTAAATGGAAAAATATCTATAAATAGTTGAGAAGGAAGATTTGAAATAAAGTGTTAATAATTCACTATTTATCTCAATATTCATCAATGAGGTCATTGCAGTTAACAACACATCATGGGTTTGCATGCATGTGTATACTTTTAAAAACTATTTAAGGTAATTTCATGTATTATCTATCCATAAAATGGTAAAAAATTATAATGTATACAATCTTCATTAATTGATTATACACAATTTAAGAGAGAAAGCTAGGATGAATGATTATGCCATCGCTATGAAGTTGGTGTGTGTTAGCACTGATGGTGCATTAGTGTTGCAAGGACATAAAATTAGTATTTATTTTAACCTTCAATCAACATTTTATCCATTTAATATTCCAATTCATTTCATGGTTCATAAGATGAATCTTGCGTACAAAATTATTAACATATTCAATTATGTTGTAAAAGTAGAACTTATTCATGACATGCATGCTTACATGTCAAGCAACCCAAAAATATTCTTGGAGTTCTAAAAATTTCCAATTGGGGTGACTGATAGTAAAAAACTACTAAAATATGTTGAAATAAGATGGATTTTCATGTATGAAACTGCATGCAGATCTTTGAGGAATATTCATCCTTAACAGGTTTTATGTATAAATATTGTAGGGAAGTTGATAAAGAAAAATATTTGTGTCTTTTAATAGATTTTAAAACATTACTGACATTATATTATATTTTTTAAATGTTGAAGGAAATCAACTATTTAATACAACATGCCCAACAAAGATATATCTATATTAATGATTTTATACGTTCGAGAAAAGGTGTATGTCAATCTTTAGATATATTATACACATTGAATGAAAGATTTCATGGCCCTATTTTAAGAACATATAAAATTTTGAGAGAGTTTTAGAATAGAGAGAGTTATTTGAAATTTAATATACATGATCATCTATGTGTCATGGTAAATGGCATTGAGATCCCCATGCACACATGCTCTATAAGACCTGAAGTTGTGGGAGCTGACCCTGAAGATTTACCTGTGACACATCTACTATATGATACCATTTTATCTAAAACATGAATTAAATTATGAAAAATCTTGCAAAGTTTATTAGTTGAGATAATATAATGTTTTCAAAGGAATGAGTTTTTGGAGGGCATGGGAGTTGTGAATCACATAATTTGGAATAATGTTAACAATCAAGAATATATTAGCTATTTATTTTACAAATATATGGGTACAATTGTTAAGCATTTTTGTAAATCTATAGATGTGAATGGAGTTTAGATTAATGGTATTTTAAATAAACAATTACTGATGTCTTAGTCCACATAGTTTGTGATTAAAATGATAAATCAATTTTAGTTTTTAATTGACCCAACAAAAAATGGTGTCATTACACGTCTATGGAAAAAACATTATCCATGTAGCATCTTACAAGAAAGTATTAGTGAATATTCCAAATCATATGAAATTATTCGAAAAATTATTTTGGGTTCCACGGAAGATGTGTGATTTTTTAGTGCATTATCTTTTATGAAGTAAAAACTAAGAAATAGATTGGATAAAAATCTAGAGACTTGCTTGAAACTCTATGTTTTCCTTTATTATGTGGGCAAGTTTCCTTATGACAGAACACTAGCAATATGGAGTTCTTTAGTTCAAATAAGATGTGTTAGTAATACAACTATAAATACAAAGGATGTGAATATCAAGACTAAATACAAAACTATCATGGTAGATACAAATTGCACTTACGACAAGCAAGTTTATCGAGGATTGTTTCAGCTCTAAACTTTTAGTTTGATAAGCATAGAAGTAACTATTTTTTGAAATATTTCATATTCTTTCATCTTCAAATATTTTCAATCTATCTAAATTTTAGTTTGATAAGTCTAAAAATTATTGTTTTATGAAATATTTCATATTCTTTTATCTTCAAATAGTTTAAATTCTGCAATCTATTTCCCACATGTAAAAATTATGTATCTTATTCAATAGAGTAGAATTAAGCACTTTATTTGTCATATTATAATTCTATGTATTTTAAATAGTGATTATATAACCTTTTCAATCAAAGTCATTCATTAAAAATTAATCATAATTCTAATTAACATTCTACAGAGCATTCATTAAAGCATATAAGTCTTATGTGTAGACATGCATGATGCACCATAGGACACCAATTCACATGTCATTAAAACTTCTCCAATTATTAAGATTTATTGTTTTCATTATCTTAATCATCTATAATAGTAATGTGGAGAGCTTATACATAGATTTAATACATGCATAAGTGTTGAACCAAAATATAGAAAAATATTTTAATCCTACCAATATCAATCTATTGTACATTTACATTTCAACCATTACACAAATATATATAAAATGTTTTTACCTATAATTGGGGACCATATATTTTCAAATTCCACCACAATCTCCACACATCCCTATAATAAATCAGTCTAATATTATTGTTACATAACATTATAACTATAAATAATATCAATAGTTAAATTTCTTAACATTGCCTCCAGAATAGTTAGATTGAAGAATATTTAAACAATGCATTCAACCAACACTTTTTCAAATAGTAAAACTAATAGAAAAGTATAACTCCATCAAAAATTTACTTTGCTTTATATCCATAGAATATTTAAATTTGACCACAATACATTTAAAATATTAAAATTATATACCCAGAGTATTTGTAACAAGTGTAAAACATTATTGACATCATAAATTGTATTGAAGAAAACAAGTATTTTTGAAAAAAACATGATATAAATCATTGTCATTGTGAATATTATAAACTTTAAAAAAAAAACTAACATCTATTTGGAACAGACTCTCCACCCACTTGCTACATGCCATCGCCCTCCATTGAAACCTCACTAACTTTACCTGATTATGTATCCTCCATAATAATTCCTTCCTTCTCAAGATCCTCTGTAGTAGAATTGATATTCATAAGATTTTCCCTCTTCTCATTCACTAAATTTCCAAATGAAAGAATAGTTGGATCCATATCTATTTTTTTATTCAATAATGTGTTTGGATCCATCCCATGCTCTTCAATAATTTTCTTCAAAATGTTATTTTGTTTATTTAACAAAACAAACTTTTCCTTGAATACAATCATTGAGGTGATACTTTCATGAATGTTTTTCAAATAAAAATTAAGAATTTGTGCTTATTTATTCAAAATTTATTATTTTTATTGAATTTAAAAATAACATATAATAATTAAGCACATACAAAGTTTAATAACCAAAATACACATTATAGATAATGAAAACTTACCTCAGCTTTTTCCTTCTATAGTTGTGCAATTGTAACAAGGTTTATATCTCTAGACCACTTATTCAAATAGGCTTGGGCTTCTCCATTTAAATTTCCTTAATTGTTTGTCATATTCCACAAAACATTATAATTGTAAACATTGTTAACAAAAATTAATCTAGATTGAGTTTGTAGGAATAAAATATAAATCTTTGAGGTTTCATTTTGAACAACAAAAAATAAATTAACTCTTTGGGAGTGATTGTGATAACGGGCATTTATTTCTTTGATTAGTGCTTTTCCCCTTATCTACCATTGTTTAAATCACTAAATTTCTCAATAACACCCTCTCTCATATTAACAAGTGGATTTTTTGAAACTAGATTACCAAATAAAAAATTAGTTAAGAAATCATCAGAGATGTTTAAATTATTAGTAGGGGTGGTGTAGAAGGGGAAGAGGTAGACATAGAAGTCACATCTATAGGCACATTATCAACTTGAATAAAATCATGTGGATTGAATCCACCATCAACCAGGGCTGTACTTTAGACATTAAGAAACTCTTCATCCAGAACAATTTATTGCAACATGTAAGACCCTATGAACTAGAAACACCACCAACAAAGAAACTTTGGAAATCAAAAATTGATAGGATTCCTCTACTCTATATAGGGAGGGAGATATTATTTCATATTCTCTAAGTCTTATTGGGTAGTGGGGATGGTAGCATATTTCTTAGTCTACTCATAGATGTAGTGTGGCCTACAAAATAAAAAATTAGTCAAAACTAGTAAATTAAAAAAAAAAAACAATTAATACAAATTCAAAATGAAGACGTTATTACATATATTCAAGGTGACTACCTATTTCATTCTAATGTTTATTATGGGTGTTGTCTCTCCCATTATGATTGTCCTTGTGGTAGTTTCCTCTTCCCCTCTTATTGTCTTTGTGGGAGAAACAGTGGTGGTTTCACCTAAAAAATGAGTAAATTATCTAGTTAATAAACTACCTAATTATAAGAAACTTCAATTAAAAAACAAATATGTAAGGTGGAAAATTTTGATTATGTTGGCAGGAAGAATCTTCAATAGGAATAATTTGAGACTCAACTGCAGAAAAAACTATAAAAATAACTATAAAAAATATTTCTTTTAAATAATACAAGAAATAAATATTCAAGAAAATTTGGGTGAACCTAGAAGTGGAGATGAAATATAATCACTTCTTGGGTGTTTGTAAATTCAAAATTAATTGAATGAAGACTACGTGGACTCAATATCACTAGAGCCCTCTGCAACATGATGACCTATGGATGCCACCCATTTTCTTATGGCATATGTACGTACTCATACCCATAACAACTAATAGGCTATGAAATATTAAAATTATAAATATATATAAATCAATAGAGGTGATTATTATGAAAACTAAACTTCTTTTTCATCAACAAACAAATAATTGGATTTCATTTTTTAATTGAGGGAAGTGGGAATTTTATTATTCTATGTATCATATAAGACCTTGAAATACAATACCAAAATATAGTTGGAGGATGAAATGATGCAATTGTCCTTGAAAAATGCATAATTCAACATATACCTAATCTTATTGGATATAATCGTGCATGAGTCACATTTGATAGCTGATATAAAACAAAGAATATAGTAAATAGCTCAGAAGGGAATGTCTGATGGTCTTCCCTAAAAAAAAATTCTAGATTTGAAGAAATGCATAATATATTTGAGAAATGGATTAGAATTTTTTTCAATGGTGATTCCCCTTCAGATCCAATTATTTACAATGAAAACAAAAAACATGCAATTGTAATTAGGACATCAAACTAATTATAATAAACGATTTAAGAATAATTAAAAGATATTAATATCATTAATAAATTTAACACTTACTAGTTGTGTCTATGACCAATTTGTAGACATACTCCAAGTGATTTTTGTCAACATTGGATAAGAAAAACTTGGTACTAATAGGGCTTGCATTGCAATATAGAAGCCCTGTTAAGTTGTGGATATTTAATGGAGAGGTGCCAAAATATATTGATTTGTTTTTAAATCAGACATGGAAATGGGTCTTAGTACGATTATAACAAGCGACCAAATATCATAGTAGGTTATGATTGATCATCATGCCATATTGATGCATCTTTATAAGACCTCTAATTTTGCATTTATCTATCCAATCCACATAGGATTATAGATGATCTACCATTTTGAGGAAGTACAGACACAATATATTCTTAAAAAGTAAGTTTTGAATGGCCACTATTTTAATTTTTGTGGATACAGAAGCCATTGAAACTTTGTTATTGTCTTGGAAGTTGTAGGTTAAGCCTAAAAAGAAAGAGGGAAGAGAAAAAGCTTAGAATAATGTGTGAAAATGAGGGTTGTGGGGGGTATTTATAAGCAATGAGGGGAACTACAAGAAACCAATTGGTGTGACTGATGAGAGATAGTCATGTACCAATTTTTAACCACCCAACAGTGGAGACATGACATCGAAAAATAACACACTACCATCAAGAAGCACACTCTTAGATGAAAACAAGGTGTCAAGTAGTGGCTGAATGATACCACATAGCATCATGTTGTCATGTGGTAACAAGTTATTACCTAACATCATGTTGTCACCTAGTAATATGCTATCAGGTGGTGGCATGGTGTCACCTAAATTCATGATGTTGATCAACAATATTATATCACTTAGAAGTATTACATCCCATGGTAGCATTTTACTACATGACAATGTAATCCTAAGGGAATAGTGCCACCTAACATCATCATGTTGCATGGTGTCACATGACAACATGATGTTGCATGAAAGGATATTATCACATGACAGCATGGTGTCATGTGGTGGTATGATGTCATAAGACAACATACTATTACATGTAGCATATTCTCATTTGAGAACATGGTGTTGCCTAGCAACATAATGTTGAGTGGCAGTAGAGTAGTTCCCTACCTCCCAAGTAGAATGCTACTGAGCGATTATAAAGAAAATTAATATTATGATTTTCTCCCTCTTACACACACTCAAATTCAGCAAGGATATGCATTTGATTCACCTAAATAAACTGAGCGGGTTCCTGTCATGGCTTGTTAAAATGAACCCTGATGATACTTAGATTGGTAATTCCATAGTCACGAGCCACTTGAAGAAAAAAGGAAAGAGCTTGGGCTCCAACATCATTATTGGTACCAACCATAAGGTGAAAATATGTTACTCTAATCAATGAACCAACACTAAAATCCCGTGGATTGAAAATATGTTGATCTAATCAACTAACCTACACTAAACAACCCTATATTAGAAAGATGTTTCTCTAATCACTAAAATCACAATAAAAACACTTATATTGGAAATACATTGCTCTAATCAACAAACTATCACTAAAAACCTTTAGAGTTCCTTTTGAAGCTCCATCCACATTCAATTTTGAAGAATCATGAATTTGGAGATAATCAAGATGAAAATAAATGTCATTTCATGTCTTTCATATCGACCTTTATCAACTCAATATTCCAAGTAGAGAAGACAGAGGATGAACCAACTACATTTGAGTTAATTACTTCAAAAATGGTTGCTTCAATTTTCCTAATAATACATAAAAATTGATTTGAATCATCCCTAAAAACCTATGGTTATGTTCCCACAAAATGTTCCAAATGATAATAAAGGGATTACATATCCAAATAAAATATAAAAAAGATGGATAATGCATCAACAACCAGGATTGGAAGACCTTTTTCATTGTTGATGGAAAATTCCAATTCAAATAAGGCTTCATGGTCACCCACGACATGTACTTGGAGACAAAATATCTTAAAAAGGCATGAAGGTCCATAAATATTATCCATCAGTAAATTTGTTGTAGAGAGGAAATGAACAGGGTTCTCCTATCCAATGTATTTACATAATAATAATCTACACTATTTTGTTTGTGGATTGTAGAACATTACCCATACCAATTTTTATTCTAGATTTTTATTTTAGAGACCAAGTTTCCTAATACTTGCACCACCTTAACTTCTATGCTTGCAAACTTTGTCTAAGCCTTTCCAAACGAAGTCACTCATAATTCTGATAATTGTGTCCTCAACACTAGCATGTATTTTGAGCATTGAGAGAAGTTTTAGAACTCAAAATGTTCCTCAATTTGGTGGAAAAAACACAAACATAAAATGACAACCAAGGGAGGAAATAAAGTGTATTACAACATGATACCCTATCTCAACACTATATACAAATATGCTACAACATGTTTCACACCTACAAGATTTTGTTTACTTATCAGTTACTACGAGGAGGCAAATAATGGCTTACTAAACACTTACAAACATCACTCATATATAGAGGACTTTGAATTACTATATATAGTCTATGGACTTTGGATTGTGGAAACAACTAAGTGAAGAACACTTTCAGTACAGGTGGAGGACATTATAATGTACTTTTGATGGAAGTGCATTGAACAGTTAGATGATTAATGGTTGTATACAATTGGTGCAAGTGGAAGATAATTAGAATATTCCAACTCTCCCCCTTAATTTCTTCTACTTATGTTGGACAACTATTTCTAATAGTTGTTTCTATTCTTCTTATTTTTTTACTGGCTCTTAAAAGCTCTTCTTCTGCTTACTAATAGGGCTACGATGGCCTATGATCAGCCCTAAATGATTTTTACACCTCTTTTTTATTTAGCATGAAAATTATACATAATAACTTCTTCAACTTCACTTGGTTTAGCCTAGATAGAACAAACTATGTGATAAATAAGAAGACTTTGGTTTGACTTTGGTTCATAATGAGATGGCCCAACTAGATGGAGCACAACATGTCCTTAACTTAATTTAAGGTAATCACCACACTACATTGGGTTGGAACTCATACATTCTTTGAAAGATAAAAATCCATCGTTACCCCTTTTTCATCGAGATGATGCTTTGGGAAAAGATGAAGGTAAACACTTCTGCAAGTGGAAGACAATTAGAATCTTCCAACAATAAGATATGTGGGAAGGGCATTGAAAACTAATATGATTAAGGCAATCCTCCTAGAGAGTGATATTTTTAACCTACTAGGATTGAGGTGTTGCTGGAAATAATTTATGAAGTGATCAGTTTCTGTAATGTCTCTGAAGAGTGGAAGTCTTAGATGTTAAGGAGGAAGAGAACTAACCTGAAAGCCCAAGATAGAAACAATCTAATATTGAATAAATTGAGGAGTAATGAATAAAATAATAATTGATTTTTGTTCATTTATGGACTACCCAAAAGATAATGTCTAATCATCTAAGAGTTTGTTAAAATATTGTGTTTCATTTTTGCTAGCCTCCACAAATAGAATAGTATCATCCATAAACAACATGTTAGAAAAATCTTCCAAGAATTATATTGCTTGATGATTCTAGAGTGCCTACGAGATGAAGAGACCTAATAATTATATGGTTAGAATGAATAGAAAATGGGATAAGGGGTTTGTTTGTCACAAGCCTCAAGTGGCCTCAAATAATCGAGTAGAAGAGCCTTTAACCAACATCAAAAATCTCAGAGAGGAAATACATCCAAAAATCTAGTCACACTGCTCCTGTGAAAAACTAAATTTGACCAAAATCATTAAAACAAATCACCAATTAACCAAATTATAAACCTGCTTATGTCCAACTGCAAAATCATTCCCTTTTTAAATATTTGAGTGTAAAGAGTGAATGACCTCCTCGGTGATGATGATTACTTCGAAAATCAACCAGCCAGAGATGAGACTACCTTGTTCTAGTGAGACTAGAAAAGGGAGATAACACTTTAATCTGAGGGATATACCTTTGGAAATGATCTTATATAACACTAGAAAGAGAAAAAGGAAATATTTTACTGAAATTATTTCACAACATCCACTCCTATGACATCCAAAAAACTCTTGAAGGAAGGCATCTAAAAATTTATCTAGATCTGATGCACCTTAATAAGCATTATTTTTTAGGGGGCATTAAGGCCTCTAAAATTCCATGAAATATAGCTCATTATGAGGAAGGGATACTTACATCTCCAAAATTATTATAAATAGAATTACTAATGATCCCTTGTGTACCAAGATAGCCACTGATCTGAAATATAATTCTTGCATCCCAAAATTCTAATGGTAAGGTGAATAACCGG
>JARHVA010002202.1:2192500-2252500 GCA_037957365.1 Torreya grandis
CACACATATAGTAATAGGTTTGGAAGCTATGTTCAAATTTAGTTGAGATTTAGTCATTTTAATTAACATTCATACCGGTTACTCAGATTTGGGGGTATCATGCATGGCATGATCACTCATATATTTATATTAGTACACATATTTAGCTATTACATAGATTATTCAGGTTCAGTATACTTAGATACCAAATAATGGGCATGTGTGTAGCGCATAGTTTCCATATACTCAACTTCAGATAAGTTGATTAGATGGAATGGAAAACTCCATGTCATTATTTATGTTGTATAAAATTTGTATCACAATATAGGTTATCCCTAAATTCATGACTTACTCGATCTATGGTGGTTGGCATTCTCAAGTGGCCTAGAGCCACTTAATATGCCTGAGTGGCTTCAAAACTGAATACACAGTTAGATAATTTCAACACTCTATGCAATATAGTTAAAGATTAATCTACTTCACATAGGGGGAAATTATTATATTCATGACCTACTTAAGTTCTTAAACCACCTACATGAGAGGGTTCAACACACTTACAGTCGTATCCAAGATATTCATAGAGATCAAGATCCACCAAGTAGGGTGCAATGGTGGAGTCAAAATTGGAATGAGTTATTGAGCCACCCATTTAAGGATTGAGCAAGACTTTAGCTTAGTTCAAGTTATTCAATGATATGATCACTATGCATTTTCACACATGCATTTTCTCACTAACTTCATGTATTAGTTTTCATACCTAATGAGGTCTATTCTTTGCTTTCCTCTCTCTTTACTCAATTATTTCATTTCACCATAGTCTTTTTCTTTTGATTATTTCATTAGTAAGGATTTATTTTTTCATGTTTCATTTCAAGATAGTGCTTTTATCATGTTTCACATATGCAAACCTAGATTCATATATTAAAACTCAACTACACGGGCTTATCTTCCAAGGTAAGTCTGTGTACACTTCTTTTTCATTTATACTAGTCATTTCACTTTGTTGCATTACTAACATAAATGGGGGAAAGGTGTAATCACTTAAAAGTGGTAATTGGATTCTAAGAGTGTCACTTGAGTTATCCTATCCCTAGGGTTGCCGTAGAGCTATTATAGATCCTTATACTTGCATTTATAGCCATCAACATATCTTGTTCACTTACAGCCAATCAAGACACAATCCCTACATTGTCACCTCTAACTCCAATCCAAATTTCCCAAAAGTCTTTTAAAAGGACATTAACACCACACTTGGGACATTAAATCTACACGGTGATAGTGTACCCAAATAGGTGATACTATATTTAGCCCCAAATCTTACAAACAGATACTTTTTCAAATGTGTGCCCCTTTTAAGGTTGGCCTAAGCTCATTTTATTATCTGCACAAGCAACAAAACCCTATAAATACAAGTCTAACCCACCTCTATTCACTATATGGAAAATAGATACAAAATCTATTCAAACCAAATATAAAGTTGTGAACTACTTTCGGCATACTAGCATCTTATTAACACACTCAAATATCGGTCATATCACACTTGTAAAGAGAACTAGGGTTTACACATAAAATCAACATTTATAGGTATAATACATAGCTCCAGGTTTTGGTATTAGAGGAATAGAACACATAGGAATAGGCATAGGTGCTCCCTAAAAATAGGAATAGTCTTACAAAGAGGACATTAGCACCACATCTTGGACACTACACATGGATGGTGCTACTATCCAAAATAGGCACTATTGTCTAGTGAATAGATGAATATAAAAAATATATTTTCAACACTTAGAACTATCAGATCTTAGTTTTTAGAATGCAAGTCTTCCATGACATTCTATTTTTAGCTAAGTCTATAATTCTCCCTATTTATTGCTATTATTAGAAATTCAATAAAGGAAAAATTCATCTACAAATTAGTAGGTTAATTATGGTAATTTATTTAACTTATTTAGACATCTCAACCTCTTAACTATACATAGGTAATTACACATGTAAAACACTAAAAGGTTAAATCATAGACATTAGGTGTTTGGGATGACCTCACCTCTATAGAGGTCCCTAATGATCATGATGGTCTAAGTCATGAAAATGGATTAGATGTAGTTATACCTAAAGCCTATAAGACCTGATGGCCTAAGATGATACGATACGGTAACATCCCATGGATTCAAAACCCAGAGGAAGTGGTAGATACTCTAAACAATCAGGTGGCCAAGATTCAACATGATCATGTCATGTGGCAAACTACAAAAGAAGATTATAAGCAAACCTAGGATGCTACCAGGGATCACCTCTATAGAGACCTATGAGGGCTTGTGATGTTTCATCAAATTATTTCCCATTTAGCTATGGGTGCCTTCATGATTCACTATGGATGAAATTTTACATGGTGGAAAGCATGACTCTAGGATTTTCATTGATGATGTGGCCCATGTACACCAATCAAAATTCTATTTTATGTATTTATAAAAAAAATTCGGTAAAGAAGGATTCCTTATTACTTCATTAGATGATGCCACCTTCCCTCCTCTTAATAAATTAACCTTTTCCCCATGAGAGGTATTAGGTTTTAGAGAAATTAATTACTCCTTTTTAACAAAAAATGTCATAACATCTTCATTCTCTCCATTAAGTTCACATAGATAAGACACATTACCGAATATTTCATTTACCATAGGGGGAAAGATATCACCTTCTCAAATATAACTACTACTATAGGTGGAAAAGGTGGGCCTTAGACAAATCTTTCTTCTCTCATAGGTGGTAAAGGCAAGGCCTCCATAAATCTTCCCTATACCATAGGTGGAAAAGGAAGCTCCTTATTTGTTTCTAAAGATGACATGTCATGTCTACAACTTCCTCCCATGTTAAGCTCTTGGAACATGAAAGGTCTACAGTGTCTAATTCCTTAGATATTATGCCCATGGGACATGAAATCTTAAGGATAAATATAAGAGAGAAAGACTGTTCCTTCCCACATCTCATTCTAGGACAATAATCTTAAAACCTTGGCACTCTGAGATATAACAATTTTTTTCTTATATAGATTGATTATATATACTAAAGTTTGACTAAAATCTATAGAATTACAATTGGAATTATTAGGGACATAGATTATAAAAATGATTGTGGAATACATATTCCCTCTTCCAACAAATAATTATATTATTAAATATAATAACACTTCATTATGTCCAGATGTGTGTACTTCATCTCGAATTCTATATTCAATCAATGGTTCACATTCATTTTGTTTATTTATGTATTTGTTAATTTCAGGAACTAGTCCTGACATTCAAAACTTTGAACTTGGACTACAGTGAACACAACAATGACTACTCTGTAGACTTTACCATGTATCATTAACCTTCATGTTAATGTATTGTGGGCAATCCCTTTACCAAAAATAAATTTATCTATATCACATTAATATTTATTTATTAATACTTATGTTAATTTATGGTGGGTAGTCATCCTTATTGCAATTATTATTATTATTTAGCATGACTATAACAAGATTTGGGATTATATTACCAGAAAATATATATTATAAATTTAATTTGATTCATTATTTTCTTTCAAATCATGTTGATGTTATGAGTTTTCTGGTTTACTCCACTAAACTAATTGAAACAAACATATTTTAAAGAATACAATACATTAGATTTAGTACATTCATCACATACTACCTATAAAAATTGAAAATATGTTTCTATCAAAAATTATTATGTGCTTAGTAAACATGCAATAAATAATTAATATATATATATAATTAAATAGTAAACAATATTTTATATAGGGAAAAAATTAAATAATATAATTTTATTATTAAATTGTTTAATGATAATAAGTGAAATTAGTATCATCTATAATACAAATGCAAAAAAAATGTTATTGAATTTATCGTAATAAATACATTTTTAGGTGTACATTTATTTATCACATGTCACAAAATTCAACAAATTATAAGATAATATTAATTCATAATGCATATGCACCCCATTCTAAATTGAAAACTTTAAATCTTCATCAAATAAATAACTTATATATTTAAACAATTAGTAAACATATTCTTTAAAATAAACACACAATACTTATATTGTCAAAATGGTAAATTAAAATAACCGTACTAAATATTTAAGTAATCATTACAAAATAATATATATTTATACATACATTTAACTCTATATATAATTATACATATAAAATTAAAAAATTGATACTTTTTGAATAATATATTATTTTGATATGATATATGATAAAATAAAAAAAAAATCAAGAAACAGTAAAAGATTATAATATATTTTAAAATTATCAAATACTATAAATGTGAATTAATAAGTTTTTTAAAATTACACATGCTAAAATCTGAATAATTGTAACAAAATAATATAAACTTATACATACATATTATGGCTTCATATATAGTTTATACATGTACAATTAAAAATATAATGTTTTTAAATATTATGATCTTTTGATATAATATTTGATTGTCAACTGTTACAAATGTGAGTTAATAAGTTTTTCTTTTGATAAAATATTTGATTGTCAATTTTTATAATTGTGAGATAATAATATTTTCTAAAACATAGGTACAAAGTATTTAAGTAATTGTAACAAATTGTATATATATATATATATATATATATATATATATATATATATATATATATATATATATATATATATATATATATATATATATATATATATATATATATATATATATATAAAATTATACATATATAATTAAATTTTTTTTTGTCAAATATAATAACTATACATACTAAATACTAATATTTTAAAATTACACATACTAAGTATTTAAGTAATTGTACCAAACAACATATTTTCATTATTGTAATTCAATTTATTTTTTTGTCGATTCCTCTTTGTAAGAGACAATGAGTACTAGTTTGATGATAGGAAAAAAATACTATTGACTTCAAATAAGTTTCTATTATATTTTAGAAAATTTAATTATTTTTGTACTTTAAAACAATATCATTATCACTTTTATATATATTTTTTCTATTACTATCTTCAAATATGCATTCTTAGAGTTGCTTATAGAGTGTTATATATTATTTGCTATAAAATTATATGTATTTAGATATTAATAGCATGTGGGGAAAAAATTTAGACTATTTTCCAACTTGGAACATATACATACAAGTGCCTTTTTGGATAAAAAAAGTTGGGAGTAGCGAAAGGGTGTTGAATCCTACGATGCTCTCCTAACACATCCTCAGTTGGATGTTAGACTACATATCCACAAAGTTTTTTATGTTTTTTAACAAGGGACCCACGTGCACCTCACCCCCACCCCCAATATGTGTAATACCTATATTTTGTATATATTTATTGTAGATATTATTCTTACAAAAAAATTCATGTTTGATTTCATAGGATGAATCCATGGTTGAATCAACATGACATAATTGAAATACCAGACATATCATTCAAAGATTAAATTATCAACCCCTCAATGTGACAAATATTTATGTGTCATTTAAAACTACTACATTAATTGTGAATGCCACTCAAATAATATAAGGGTAGTGTAACTAGAACAACATCTGTTTTGCTACACCTTTACTTGTTGATGTTGAATGTATGGTGACTCCTAATGTAGATGGAACTGCCAAAAGTAACATTAACATTTGTGAACTTCCACTGACATTGGATTCCCACACTTGTTTTCTATCTCATATATAAATGATTTCAAGCAATGTAATAACCGCATGTGAAAATATTTCAAACATGACATCAATACATCTTTTGCATGACCACATTGTAAAAAACAATAAAATTATTTATTGCTAGACCTTATGGAAAGCTTTCACACAACACATTTGGACCTCGAAAGAATGTACAAAATTCTTCACAAAAAGGCATTTGACCAGCATTGTGGGGGCCCAAGCAACCAATAAATTACATTTTCATCTAGGTGCTACAATTCTTATAAGATATTATACTTTATTACATAATACACATTTTTAAAATATAGTATCATGTTATTAATAGTACATTGCCATTCTCTCAATCATGTCATCTAAGTATTTATATATATGCTTGTCTTTTACATTAGATAAATTATATACAATCTATGATGGTATCCAAAGCTAATAGATGCAATCTAAGATTAAATCATTCCTTGAGATAATTACGGGGAGAATCAATCCATAACTATAAATCACTACTTATCTATTTACAATATCAAAACAATACTCTACCCTATGATTTTGACCATACTCAATCACAAATAATTCATTTTAAATATGTGATACTTATGTCTAATATTTGTCATATATTCCCACTTTATTATTTACTTGGATTTATAAACATGATTAAAATAACTCTACAAATAAGATGATTTACATCATTGTGTTCATCATGTTGAAATATTTTATATCGACTTTGTATTGAGAAAAGGGAAAAAATATTATAAAAAATAATAAAGAATAACATCTTCCAATAATTGCTAATTCATTACTTCAATAATTCCATGTTGACTAGAAGACTAGACATATCAACTTAATACATTCCAACCAATTTTAGTAGTAATGATTCGACATTAAATTAGTCTTCAAAAAATTATATTTGAAATATATTCAACCAATTATTCACACACACACACATGTTCTCATATATAATTACTTCTAATCAATGTAAAAGCCACATGTGAAAACATTTTAAACATAAAATCATTGCATCTCTTGCATGCCCACATTATAGAAAACCAAAAAGCTCGTGTATTATTGCACCTTATGGAAAAGGGTTCGTTCAACACATTTTGACCTTAAAATAATGTATAATATTCTTCATGAATAACCATTTGACCAACATGATGTGTGTCTAGGTAACCAAGTCATTATAGGTTCTTCTAGGTGATGCAAATCTTATTGAGTGTTGTAGTTTTTTACATATTCCATATTCTAAAAATATACTATTACGCTATTAATAGTACATTGTCATCCTCTGAACCATGTCCTCTTAATATTGATACCTAGGTTTATCTTTTACATAAAATGATATAAATAAATAATAGTAATATAATTTTGTTATTTAATATCTATTATTAGTAGTATAATAATTATATAATATATATGATATATTATATTATATTATTATAATATAGATATACTATACATTTATAATATTATATTGTATACATTATTTTTAAAATATAAAATATATTTATACTGCATATTATATCTAATATATATAAAATAATATTATTCTTTATTGTTATAAAAATATTATACAAATTTCATTACATTGTAGTATAAATGCATTCTACTAACATTAGTATGGAATATTTGATATTCATTATACTTGGATTGCAGTTTCATTTTCCATACATGTTTGTTCTCAAATATATTATAAAAATGATAATTGATGTTGTTACATTTATAAGAGTGATTTAATATTCATTGTAAATACATTATTTATTTCATTTCCCATGTTTTTTATTAGAGATATTTAGTAGTATGAGACCCAGGAACTAAAATAGTTCAAGTGAAGAAAAGAGACCCAACAGAATTTAAGTATCAAACAAATTAATATGAAAAAGAATCAAGAGAAGACAATTTTTTATTCATAAAATACATCATAGAGTGCCATGGCTTCCTATCCATGGAATAAATCAAAACATGTTGGAATATTTTTCTATGATGAGTCCTCTTACAATTTTCATAATACGCATTAAAAGTAAAAAAAAAATATTCAAGAGGCTTTGGTATTATTTATGACATAATTGATGATGCCTTGACGTATGATCATGGCCATATATTAATGAAAAATGGCAACGATGTTCCTAACCCAAATCCCAAATCACAGTGCCCAAATACAACAAAGAAAATTCTTAATGTTAAATAGTTTATATCCAATTGATTTGTACAAAAGTTTAATATGTATTGAATGATATACTAATATTAGTTTTTATATATATTGTAAGCATGCTTATTTGTACATCTAATTCAAAATTAACTATATGATACACAAACTACAATATCATACCAAGTACAAAATTATATAGAATACTATGCATTCCAAACTCTTACAATGTTCTACACTACTTTTTTAACTTTCATTAAAAATATCCTCGTATGTAATATAAAATATATTTCTATAAATTATTAAAATTTTACTTAAAAACATACATTTCTCTAAATACTAGTTTTCACATCATCTATTTTTTGTAGTTCTATTAAATCTTAGACCATTTGCTTAATATACTATGTATTTTAGCATTGAATCAAATACAAATACCGTGAATGAATGTACATATATAAATTTACACTCCACACATATATTTATGTCTCTAGTGGAGATATTTCTTACATGCAACCATGTTGTCATTTATTTTATTACTTGCATTTCTAGATAAAAGGATGTTATTTCAGTTACTTATATTGACTTTTATATTGTCTTATAATCAAATATAATACAAGAACATCCCATATTATTTTATATATAGAAACAACCTAATCCAATAATGGAAATCATGGAAAACAAATTGATGTAAGTAGAATCTCAGCATCAACATTTAACAGCAAAAGCATAGGCATAATACCGTGCATTTCAATTAAAGATTTACATCCTTATAAAAATAACTAGATTACAGATGGTAGGGTGCTTAAATAAGCTATTCTCTATAATTACTCAAATACCAATGGCCTGAGATAGCTATTTAGCTTCAAAATTATTAATAATGAGGTTGATTACATCACTATTACTTCCTTTGGTGTGGTTGCACGTCATTAATTCAATTAGGTTCAAGTTGGGAAGATATACTCTATTTCAAATGCAAATTTGAAATATGCAAACAAAAAATATAATTGCACTAAAATTCCATGTGAAATTATGCTTAGCATGGAAACAACTATTAAACTTTATTATGAGGAAGACACCACTATTCCACTATATTAATTTTATTTTAAATAAATCAAGCACACAAAAGATGTGATAGCAAACACAAATATTGATACCATTGCTATTACTATTTATGTTACTTTCACTACCATTTTCGTTGGGTTAGATGAGACTTCGACTATGAGAATAAATTTATTACTACAAGATAACTTTGATTTTGATATTAAAGTGTCCCTCTGGGGTGATGTATGTGAAGAAAAAGGAAAGTATTTAACTAATTTATGTGATCAAACTACATATACTTCTCTGATTCTTGCCATCAGAAAGGGCATAATTTAGACATATAATAGGAATAAACTTAGACACATGGTTATTCGTTAATCCAAATATAATTGAATCACATCAAATAATAATATGGTTTGAGGAGAATGGTCCAAAACTACCAACCTCATCACTAAGTAGAACAATTACTAGACTTAAAATAATTTTAGAAATACATCGATTGGGGTTTTTTATAAAATTGAAAACATTTATATTAACCTCTATAGTCATACACATTATAATGATCAATTTTTACTATCCTACATGTATCTATATAATAAATAATAGATAATGTAAAAAGAAATTAGTTTAAAAAGATGATGAAACTTGGCACTATCAAAAGTGTAACCTTGACATAAAGGATGGAAAAAGTGAGTATAAGTAAGTTTTAAATTTCATATTAGAAGACACAATAGACACCATATGGAAAACAAAGTTTGCTGATGTTATTGATTCAATTATGGGTATCACATCTTGAGAATTATAGTATCTATCACCATCTCTCGATGATTCTTAGGAGGTTATTACAAAAGTTCTTTTTTGAAAATATCAATTCATTGTGTCTATAAAATTGGAATTGTATAGTGACAAGGAAAAATACACTATACTTTACTAAGTGTAAGTAAGGATGAATCTACATCACCAGATCATATTTTACTTAATGTAGCCAGCCATAGCTGGTCAGCTATAACTTTTCTTTGTTCACATATGTATAATCTATGGATACAATACTTATTATTGTCCTACTATAGTTGCATATAATATATTATTATCACCTTTTTTGGTACCTACCCATGAACAGAACATTTGGATGTTGATATTCATAAATATAATACTAAGGTGTGTATTTTAAAATATTTACTTTTATGTAACATATATTATTTCCATAGTAAAAAAATCACAAAATGTGCAATAATTATGCAGCTAAACTATTTCTCATTATTAATGTAGGCATACATGGAAAATGAAAATTTAAATAAATGGGCTCAATTGAGGTACAAAAGCCAAAAGGACTAAATAAACACATGTTGGAGACTCGAATACAAAGCACATATAAAAAATATCTACATTGTTATCACTGATGGTGATATTACAAAAGTCCATAAAATATTTCATGTGAGAACACTTTATCTTCAATAAATGCATCCTTCACTTGAAACAAGCTATATCCAACTATCCATATAGAGCATTACAGTGTCAACCACACTTTTCATCATTGAATTACTAAGAAAAATAATAACTGGTTTACTACTGCTAATAACATGGACCCATGAATACAACCTACAACTTTGTCAAACTTGGCACATGTAGAGAAAATGCTTCTTGTTTGGGTCAACCCAATATTATAGGTAACACATGCATGTGGTGGACAATACAAATATATTGGTCACACTATTATATTTCCCTAGGATGTATCCTCCATTATCGAAACTTACCCTATCGAGCTAAATATCTTGACATCCTAGTGTTATGAAGAATTGGATTTAAAAAACATATGATTTATTTGTATGTAGATTGTGTCTCATGAAATATTTTATTTAAATCTTTAAAATAATCACTATTATTCAAATTTTTATCTCGACAAAAAAGTGCTAGATGCCCTACCATCTAAACCAATTGGTATCTCCTTTCTCTTTCAACACACCACTATGGATACTATATATGCAAAAATTAATGAAGTAGAGTTTGATAACAATGAAAATACATCTCCATACCTCCACTATCCTCAAATATCATATTTTTTTGTTTCCCTTCCCAAATCACAATGATAATTTGAATAAATAAGGGACTATGTGAATAACCCCAATAATTATAATCTAGCTATAATTTATGGGCTCATCATCGACATGTCACCCATCAATGAGTACAAAACCTAATGATTATTTTCTATAAAATTTCTTATTCTTTTTCCAATAGGTGTTTGCATGTACCAACAACCTCATATTAAGAGAGTGTAAGTCTATGAATATATTTACACCTACTTAGATATAGATATAATTAGTTTGGAATGCATCTATGATTTTAATGTTTCTTGTTGAATATCATTATGAGATACTGAACATAGGAAATATTTATAGTATTCCATAAAAAAATCTTGAGGATAAATTCCTAATTACAATTTTAGACATACACAAGTATCTAACATAATTACTTGTTGCAAACATTCAAGATCAACTAATACATATTGGGTTTTATCTTAGAGGCACAATTTTATTTTACATTAAATAAAAGAAAGAATTAATGGATATGGTTGAATAATTAGGATCACCTCAATATTCTTCACCTTTTATGTAATAGACAGTAGGTTATTAGATATACATAGAGTCATGAAAATAACACCATCATCTCATGTAAATAATAATTCATATTATATAAATCAAAGCATAATTATAAATGGATATCCTGAATCTTCATATATAAATAAAAGTTTTTCAATTTTCTATGAAGAAATTCTTCATAATAATTTCCTTACCAAAGACTATCAGTATAGGTAATCATAATCAAAATGCATTTTCAAGCACCTAATAGATATTGAAAATACCTATATAACCATTATTAATAACACTATGATTTTTTCACATGTATGAATGGCAACATAAAGGCTCAACACACATCCATGGGTTTCTATGGTTAGAAAATGCACCTAACATGGACACATTAGACTGAGATGATCTAGGTCAAGTTGATTCTACAAGGAAATTATTTGACAATCATGTAACTACATGGAATCCATGTAACATTGATACAATCCATACTAGAATACATCGTTCTAATCTTGATGTTCCATGCTTGCTTACCACCAATAAAATATTTATTATCGGTCTTGTTAAACATTATGAGGGACTTTTGAATTGAGTATTGTGCCGCACCAAGTGTAATGAATCAATGTGTCTATGTAGAAAAGGTACTACTTTCCAATGTAGGCATAGATCCCTATGGCCATTACAACTAACCTCAACCATGTTTATCAATGAAAAAGGGTACAAAACTTATTTCCCAACATGAAATAACGACAGGTTCAACATCCACAACACAAAATTCTCACAATATGGCATGAAAATGTAAATTTCCAGCCAATTATTTGTCACCATGCTATGCTCAAATATATATTAAAGTATGTGGAAAATGCTGAAAAAAAATCTAAAATCTATCACCATATGCTAACTAGAATATCATCTACAGTGGTAACAAAAATACCAAAAATGACCACATATGAAAATTTCTTCAATAAAACTATTGTTGATCATGACATATGTGCATAGGAAATATGCCACATACTACAAAAATAGACTTTAACAGTTTGTAGCCAAACATTTTTTACCTTGTTTTTTGGAAAATAGACCCTCAATTAGGTTCTACATACTATATATATAGAGGATATCTTGTCATTTTTCATTCATGCTTATGTATATCACCCTTATTTCTTAGATGTCACCCCACTCATTTAAATAGCAAGAGATTGTTCTTACAATAGTCTAATAAATAGTAACAAATGGAGAGAAGAAACCATTCATCCTAGGTAATGACATAATATTGTGTCCTACTAGCTAGCTAGAAAATAATAACAAAATAAATCCTAAAAAAAAACATAATGATTTTTAAAAAAAAAGTAAAAATGTATATACACTACATATTTGTATATATTGCCTAAAACATATTTTTTGATTAATTTCAAGGACCCAAAGTCAAGATATTTTTTACTTATCATAATAATGAGGTCAATGCTCACATGTGTGGATGAATCAGGAGAAGGTAATCATATGGGTTTGTTCAAATTTGGACCTAGTTTATTTGTGCTAATTTTTATATCATGCGATGTAGTGCATCAAAAGATATGAAGATGTAAAGTTGGGCTCCTAGGGAGTTTGACAATGTTTTCCCATACATAGCAAAAATTTTAATAAGGCAGAAAGATTCAAGTGAACATCTTGATGATGTTATATCCTTCGCATGTGAAGGTGTTAGGATAAAATGATTATATGGGTTTATTCAAGGTTGATCATATTTGATTTTAACTAAATTTGCGATCATCCAATGATGCAAAACTAAATTTAGGGATGATCAAAGTTGGCCTCTTAGGAAAATTTGGAAATAGTTGGCTTTGTGATAAAAGATTTTTAGAAGGCACTTTAATGGAATTATATATCATATGTGTGAGGGTTCTAAGAGTAACATGTCATATGGTTGGATTCTCCTTTGTGAGGAGATCATCTGATCCAAGTTTTAGTTCCTATAAGGAACCATAGAAGAAGTTATTAATGATAAAAAATGGCTATTCAGGCATATCGAAAGGGTCCCCATACTTAGTTATTTTTGTAAGTGTTAAATCTCGAGGAAGATCGATAGAGCATGGTTGTTATAAGGAGTTAGGAGGTATAAAGATGAATACATGTGCATGATGTTTACAAACTAAGTAAAGGTATAGGATAATGATCCAATGGTGAGTGGGAATTTGTATAGTTGATTAAATTGTGGGAATTGACTGAAAAAGTCCTGACTAATCTATAGAGATTGATAGAGTGCGTTAAGTCAAAGTTCCTAGATTGCATGAGATGATGTCAACTGTCAGATGTTTAATGTTTGGATTTTGTGTTCTATAAATTAAATATTGGACAAGATTGATGGTATGAGATTGATCTTGAGCTGAGAGATCATTAGATTCGAGCATTTTGTTTGAAGCTTAATTCTGACCATTGTTATTCAAATATTTAAATTTACAAAGGGAAAAACTAGAGATTTGTGTTTCTACCATATCTTTAGATAGAAGAAAAATTTTCTCATGTAGTAAGAAGCAAAGTGGTAGAGGACTCCAAGATGCATCTAGATGTATTAATTTAAGGATATGAAATTTAGTATAGACAAAGATATTGAGCTTAAAAGTTGACTGTGTTTTCTTTTTTGTTCTACAAGTGACCTGAAAAGGATATTTGAGCTTGTATTGATGCTATTTTAATATCTCATGATGAATTAACTATTAAAAAATATTATATACTCTATGAGGATAATATATGTCAATTTTAGAGGTGTGATAAATATTTATTGAGTACGAATAATGCTTAATAAGTTGACTGTGTGTTCATTTATGGTGATTGTGTGCACCAAGTCAATATTTGAGTTGTTTGTACATATGTGGAGGTAAGCTAAATTAATTATGATATTTTGGGGGTGTTTAAGGGGCCATAAGGAGTGGACCCATTTAATTGAAAGTGGTCCTATGTTCTTGTTTTTCTCAAGGGAGTGATAAAGGAGAGAATGGGTTCACATGAGACCTATAAGGGCTATAAGGGCCTTATTAAAAGGTGTAGTTCCTTAAGGGTGACCCATAGATGTTATGGATGACCTATGAAGATTGTATTGAGCCATGTCTTTATATAAGATATGCCTTAATTAATAAGTTATTCCTAATAGCTGACCAATGTAGTTTTTATAAATATTTCTCTATATATATTGGAACCAAAGATGTTGGGTTGTAGAGTTGTATAACTTTGAGAGGAGTAAGCATTGAAGACAAGAAGAGAAGATACTGAGTGTGCCTAATGGTTGGGTTGATGAGTAGAGAAGATATAAGACTATGAATATGACCTATATGTCATGTTTCTAATGGAAAATTAATTCTCTTGTAGGTAGAGCATGAGTGATGATGCCTAGATTGATCTAAAAGGATGTCTTGGATGTCTTAAGAATGAGCAAATGATTTTTGGTGTTTATGAGAACATGGTGGCTAGTTTGAGAGGCTAATCAGACTATGGATAGTGTGTATGACCATTTGAGCATGTTTTTAATGCTGTGATAGAGTTGTTAATGTGAATAATGCATTGAGTATACAAAGTTGAAGAGTGGGGATAGTTAGGATATGTACTTTGTCCTAATTGAGCTTTATATGTTGCTTCAATTATGTAATGTTCTTTGATCAATAGTGAGTGTTTTTGTTGATATAGTTTTTGTTCATATGGTGAAGTGTGATAAGTAGTGGTCCATCATCAAGTGTCGTAGACATCAATTCAAAGGTGGATTTCTTTATAGGTGTTGTTGTTGCATCTCAATAGCTAAGGTCGTTATAGCCTCCTTGTAAGGTAAAACTTGATAAAAGATCTGGTTGTTATTGTAGCTCAACTAGATAGGTGTGGTAGTACCTTATGGGATTGGAGTGTCACTAAATAGGGATTGTAGTTCTTTAATCAGTTATAGTTGGTATAAATTGGTTCTTATTTTATAGGACAATAGTCAAATTGCAGGTTGCATTGGGTTTTATTCCCCAAGAGGGTTTCCCAAGTATGTCATATGTTATGTGCTTGATTTTGGATTATATTTCTTGTAAATTTCTATGAATGATGTGTATGACTCATGTATACCTATGTCAATTTATTAATGAATTGTAAAGATTAGAAATAAAGTTCGAACTAAAGTTGAAAAAGAATGGGTCCTTTGGAGAAAGCCTAATAGCGTGAAGGTGATCCTAAGTAAGTACAAAGATGGATAATCAATTGAAGAAATAAAATCAATAGTGAAAGTTTATGATCAAGGCACTTGAATAACAAATATGTACTTTAAATAAAGATGCCAAAGATGATGAGAATGTCATCAATGATCTCAAGGTTTAGCTAGTAGACTCTAAAACAAGTTTATGTTAAAAAGAAAAGGCCATCATGTTTGATAAAGAATATTTCCATAACAATAGAGAAGGTGATGGTAATGAAGAAAATAAGTTTGAATAACATATCAAGTCTATTAAAGTACATGAATATACATTGAAATACATGGCCAATAAGGTTAAAAAGGATGAAGAGAAGATCAATATTATTGATGGTCAGTTAAAAATTACAAATGCAAATCTGAAAGCAAAATAAGATGAGTGCAATCAACTGAAGGTTGAAATGAAGTCATTGAAAATTGAGCATGATCTTGTTATATTCAATTTAGATAAGATGGAAAGGAAGTATGAGAAACTTGAATAAGTGAATAAGAATTCAAACTTAAAGAGAAATGTTAGAAGGTTGATCAGACAATCGAATCTTGAAAGGTATGCTAGTTTATTTCATGGTCATTGTTATATATGTAATAGGTATGGTCATAGAGATAAGGAACGTAAAAGGAATTCCATCAATAATGTATCCTTATGGACCCTCGTAAGAATAAGCAATTGGTCTTGCATAAATAATAACTCAGATTAGTCAAGAAGTATATTGAATGATGTTATTTGCTTATATTGTCATAAAAGTGGACATATTGATAGATTCCATCTAAATGGTGTTAAAAGGTATTCTAAGTATATCAAAGGATATATATCTCCTAGAAGTGATGAGAAAGGACAAACTTAGGTATGGAAACCAAAGTTTATCATTACCAATTCTTTTAGTCATAAGTATGATAAGAAAGTTTCTCTAGAAAGCTATGTTACAAATCAAAACAAGCTCAAAGGTCAAGTTGGTAAGTTGGCTGCAAAAGACAGGAAGAGTCAAACTTTGGTATGGAGATCTGAGTGAATAAAGACTAAACAGACTAACTCTTTTGAATCCAAAAGTCTTGATGGATTATTTGCCAAGGTAGAAAAACAATTAGAAATAAAAGAAAGTCAAGGGTTTCTGTTGATAGTTTTGGTTGACAAGTTTGAAGCAAAGAATGCTTCAAATATCTACTTAGAAAAGAAAATCAAAAGTCCACTCATGTTGAAAATAAAGAGACCAATCTCAAGGAGAAGACCAAGGTACTGGCTGAGGCTAGTTATGAAGTGTGTATAGATCTAAGGGAATATCCTATTGTTGCTAAGCAAGTTTCATGCAAAGAACATCAGTTGTTAGTATATAGTAATGGGATCCCAAAAGAAAAGGTGGATTCTTCAAATGAAAATGTGTGTCATGAATCTGTGTTGTCTCCATGTGTTATTAATTATATATTATAAGAGAAGGAGAGTGATATATAAAAAGAACTAGTTATCATAGTTAAGACAAAGAATAAGAAGAAATATAAGTATCATATGACCAAAGAGGAGGAGTATGATGAGATGTAGGAAAATATTGATTTCACAACATGGTAGAGAATTGTGGTGTAGAGGGGTGTCTCTATCTAGGAATCAAGGAGACACTTGTTAGTCAGAGGAATCTTGGTGGCTATCACATATTGTTTGGTGAGAAGATATGAAAACAAGGTATGTTTATGTATTATTTTTATATATCTATCTATTAGAGAAAATAAGTTTGTGAAGAAACTTAGTGGTCCTATCTTGAGAATAAGTTTTCTTGTTGATCATGGTTTGGATGTTCCAGTATAAAGGTAAGTTTAAATATCTATTTGCATATCATTTTATGGTAGATGCCAATTGTGTATGCCATGGAAGCTCATAGTGTTCTAAAGATGAGGTATTTTTATTTGAGTATTGACTATGATTGGATAGTATTTGAAGTCTTGATTGAAGATATCATGTCCTTAATGAAGCATGAAGTTAGATTTTTTTTATAAATAGTCAAGTCCTAGGATCATAGTATTGAGTAGTTGAATTTGAGAAATAAGGTGTGTAGAACCTTTTTTGTGTGCTCAAGATGATAATACAATTCATAAAAGGTCTTTGGTTAAGGGGGATCAACAAGTTCATGAGCCTATTTCGAAGGTTTGTGAAGGAGCTATAGTACAGACTCAAATTGGGTGGTTCCAGTAGGCTTAATAATATTGATGCAAATATCAATAAGTTTTTTTGAGGTCTGAAGGTATGTATGTGCCAATTGAGGATTTTTTAGGCTTCTCAATTTTATTTGCTTTTGATTTAAGGGAAAGCATGCCTAAAATAGGTTATAGGATGTATGGGTTATAAAAGGTACATAATCTCAATTTTTTGGTCCTAAAGTGTGTGATGGATGTCTCCAGGTGTGCAAGAGGTTTCATAGGTGTGCATTGACTAGAAGGAGGTTTGTTGACCCACCTTGTTTTAACATTTTAGGGTTTTTAGCTATAATATAAAAGTGGTTAGACTTATAATTTGAGGTCTAAGGATTCCTAATATGTTGAATGGGCCAAATGGGTGGTCAAATAAAGCTTTACATAGATTTGAAAGTTTATGGTTCTCAATTTATTCAAGTTTTTGTCAATATGGATGGTCAATTAGCTAATAGGTTTTTAAAGGAAGTATGTTGTAGAAGATGTTATTGATGATGAAAATTTGTGTACATTAGGGTGAATATGATATTGATCTATATATGAAGTTCCAGGTATTGAAGATGTTTCTACTAAAAATTGTGGGCTCTGCAAAGTTTCAAGTAGGGATACGAGGAGGCTAGACATGTCTAGTTTGAAGAAGAGTTTTTTCTTAGTTTCTCAAATAAATAAAGGTATGAGTATTTGAATTTATTGTATTATGTTGGTTCAATTCATATTTCATATTTTTTATAGTTCAATTTCATAATTGGTGGTCATGGAAGTGTCTTGAGAAAGAAGGTTGGTAAGCTTGTATGGTGATTCATCATGGTGTGTGGATATTTGAAGATGAACAGAAGGTAAAATTGATCAAAATTTTTAGGGGGAGTGATTATTATATGATTATTATCTTTTTAGGTCCTCAATCTCCTTGCGTTCCCACTTTGTCATTATGTCAAAGGGGGAGAATGTTCATGTTGGGGAGAAAGTTCCTGATGTAAGATTACTTTGAAGAGAGAAAAGGTGAGCTATATATTTCTTTATTGATGGGTGTTAACGTCAATGAAAAATGGGGAGACTATTGGAGATTTACCATGATGATGTCATAGATATTCTCTTATGAGTGGATGAAATGCTTTGATAGCCTAAGTGATAATGAAAAAGTGTGTAAGGTGTTTGTTCTTGTATGCTTGAAGGTAGCTTGGTTGATCTTCAATGTTGACATGGATAGAGATGTTCAGGGATGAGTATGGTGATTGGATCATTTGAAAAGGGTCATATAAGATGTTATATTTTCTTTGAAATCTTGTGTGCATAAGTGGAATTCATCTGATTGATCATAGTTTTCATCTAGACACTTTGGGTCCAGTGGTAGAAAATCTAAGTTAGTAGTTTGATGACATCACCATTGCCACATGAGAAGGAGTCAAGGTAAGATGGACATATGGTTATGATCAAAGTAGTCCCTAGTTTTTTTGTGCTAATTATCAAGTCATTCATCAAATCACAGTTAAAGATATGAGTGTGTAAAGTTGGATTCCCAGATATATTTCATTATTTTCCCATACTTAGCCAAATTTACAAAGTGGCCAGAAAGAGCTAACTAATCATGTTTATGAGGTCAATCCTCACACATGTGGATGACTCAGGAGAAGGTAATCATATGGGTTTATTTAGTTTTGGATCTAGTTTATTTTTGCTAATTTTTATATCATGTGATTGGGATGTAGCATGTCAAAAGATATGTAGATGCAAAGTTGGGTTCATATGGAGTTTGACTATGTTTTCCCATTATTAGCCAATTTTTAAATAAGGCAGAAAGAGCCGAGGGAGCATTTTTATGATTTTATATATTACATGTGTGAATGTGTCAAAAGAAATTGATCATATGGGTTTGTTCAATGTTGAGCATAATTAATTTTCACTAAATTTGAGATCTTCTGATGAAGCATGACAAAAGTTAGGGATGATCAAAGTTGGCATCTTAGATATATTTGGACATGGTTGGCTCTATGATAAAATATTTTGAGAAGGCACATTAAGGGTACTATATATCACACATGTTAGGGTTATAGGAATAGTGTGTCATATTGTTGGATTCTATTTTGTGAGGAGATCATCTAGTCCAAGTTTGATTTCCTATGAGTAAGCATGGAAGAAGTTATTAAGGATAAAAAATGTATACTCAAACATATTGAAAGGGTCCCCATAATTAGTATTTTTTTAAGTGTTAAATCTTGAACAAGATCAATGGAGCATAGTTTCTCCAAGGAGTCAAGAGGTAGAAAGATGAGGATAGGTACACAATGTTTAATGAATAAGCAAAGGTATATGATAATGATCCAATAGTGAGTAGGCATTTGTATAGTTGATCAAATGATTAGCATTGATTGATAAAGTCCTAATTGATCCATAAATAACAATAAAGCATGTTGAGTCAAATTTCCTAGATTACTTTGGTGGTATTTAGGTCTAAAGCTTAGATAAGATCGATTGTGTGAGATTGATCTTGAGTTGAGAGTTCATGGGATTTGAAGATTTTTTTTGAAGGTTAAATATGACTGTTGTTATTCAAATATTTGAATTTACATAGAGAAAAACTAGAGATCTATATTTTGACCATATGTTTTACTATAAGATGAATTTACTCAAGTAGTTAAAATAAAAGTGGTAGAGGAATCCAAGGTACATCTAGCTAAATTGATTTGAGGATATTAAAGTAAGTACAAACAAATATATTGATCCTAAAAGTTGATTGTGTGTTCATGTTTATTCTATAAGTGACATGAGAAGGATATTCGAGCTCGTATTTATGTTGTTTTGATGTCTCATGATGAATTAGATATTGGATCATGTTTTAGACTCTATCACAATGCTCTTTGTGGGTTTTGGAGGTGTGATCAATCTATCTTGAGGATGAAGAATGCTTAATAAGTGGACTGTGTGTTTATTTATGGTGATTATTTGCATGAAGTTAGTGTTTGAGTTGTTTGTATATAAGTAAAGGTAAGCTAAGTTGACTACAATATTTTGAGGATGTCTAAGGGGACATAAGGAGTAGACCCATGTAATTGAAAGTTGTCTTGTGTTCTTTTTCTGCTCAAGGGAGTTTTAAAGGAGTGAATGGGTTCACATGATACTTATACAAGATACAAGGGCCTTATAAAATGGTGTAGTTCCTTGAGGGTGACTCATAGATGCTATCGTTGACCTATGAAGATTATATTGATCCATGTATTTGCGTGAGAGATGACTTAAGTTATAAGGCATGCCTAATGGTTGACCAAGGTAGTGCTTATTAGTATTTCTCTATGTATAGTGGAACCAAAGACGATGGGTTTCAGACTTGTATAACTTTGAGAGGACTAAACATTAAAGTAAAGAAAAGAAGAGGCTGAGTGTGCCCAATGGTTCGGTTGATGAGTAGAGTAGATTGAGGATTATGAGTATGACCTATAGGTAACGTTTTTGAAGGAAGATTAATGCTCTTATAGGTTGAGCATGAGCAAAGAGGCCTAGAATGATCCAAAAGGATGTTTTAGATGTATTAAAACTGAGTGAAGGATTGTTGGTGTCTATGAGAGCTTGGTGTCTAGTTTGAGAGACTAATAAAAATGTGGATAATGTGTATGATCATGTCATCACATTTTTAAAGATGTGATAGAGTTATTGTTATGAAGAATGCATGGAGTGTGAAGTGTGGGGATAGTTGGGATATGTAATGTGTCCTGGTTGATCTTTGTATATTGGTTCAATTAAGTAATGTGCTTTGATCAACATGGAGTGTTTTTGCTGATAGATTTATTGTTGTGAAGTTAAATTGTGATAATCAGTGGTCCATCATTAGGTGTTATAGACATCAATTCAAAGATGGAGTTGTTTATAGGTGTTGTTATGGCAGCTCAACATCTAAGGTGGTTGTGGCTTCCTTGTAAGGTAAAACATGCTAAAATGTCTAGTTGTTGTTACAAATGAACTAGATAGGTGTGGTAGCACCTTGTGATATTAGAGTTTCACTAAATAGGGATTGTAGTGCCTTGATCAGTTGTAATTGGTCTAAATTGGTTCTTATTTTATAGGACAATAGTCTAGTTATAGGTTCTAGTGGGTTTTATTCCCTAAGAGGGTTTCCCATGTATGTCATGTGTTATGTGCTTGATTTTAGATTGTATTTATTATACATTGATATCAATGATATGTATGATTCATGAATGCTTATGGTAATTGATTCAGGACTTGTAAAGATCATAATTAAAGTTAGAACTAAAGTTGAAACATATAGGCTCATTGATTCACCTTCTCATAATGATTGTATCTCTAACACTTTTATCTTTTATTTTTTTTACATTCCTCTCCTTTTGTGTAGCTTCTAGATACTACACATCACTCCATATTAATTTGAATATTGACTGCTTGTACCTCAGGAGCGTATGTGATCATACTTCTTATGACCCTACTCCTCGTTATGATTATGCATTAGATCATGTGTAGACTACCAACCTAGGTTATCCTATTTGAGACATTTACTACTTGCATAGACCCTCTCATTCTCCACACATGGAACTCATACACTTACATTGCCTCTCTACATGCCCACAAACCATCCAAAAACATCTTGGATCCCTTTTGGGGTCTTATTAACCACATAGGATGAGCTATTAACCTAGGGCATGGCTTATAAGGGAAACTCATGACCTAGGCCAAACGTTTCCTTCACAAAAACTGTGGCCTAGGCCACAACCTAACCATAACGGTCCTTTTTGGGCCTTTAATGGACACAAATAGCTAGTTTTGGGGGAGGGGGGGTTTGGCATCTAGGTGCTCTATATCACTCATTTTCATCCATTTTTTCATATATTTTTCATTCTTATTCTCTCTCTTGAATCTCGAACCTTATTGAATCTCTGTTGATTCATTCTTGGCACTCTTGAGTTTTATTGGTGATAGAGGATCCCATATACCACTACACATTGACATAGAGACTCCAATGTTAGTTCCAGTTATTCTTGCTTCATTGTGGCTTGCTCCCAGATTCCACATTTGACATTATACCTAATTTATGTAGTTGGTTGGACCTCTAACACCATTTAAAGTTATCACATCACCTCCTCCATTACTTTTGGTTATTGGTTTGGACTTAGCTTACACACAACTTGGTCTTCCTGGTTGGTAAAACATATGCACAATATCTTTGAGCTTGATCTCAGGGCACTTTGTTATGCAATGTGAAACGTCATTATTGTAGTGTAGTATATATTCTAGGTTTTGATATTTTTATGTTATTTTAGCTTATTGTATACATGCTTAGAGTATATTTTTAATTGTATGCATTCTCTCAACCCTTAAAACATCTTTCACCTTTAAAAATGCCTTTCATTGTGTAAGATTGCTTGATTTGGAATCATTGTCTTGCTTGGTATATGCTCTTGTGTTCATTTATCCCAATTGGTTTCATTAAAATGGCATTCCCTCATTCATTCAAATGCTAGAGATAATTTCATTTGGAGAAAGGCATTAGCTTATGTTTATGAAATTGTATGCTCTCCCTATCTTTCTATCTATTGAAAATGTCATTTCCTTTCCAAAATCATATTTTAATTCATAAGATTGTATGTTTATGAAACACATTTCATGCTTGGTAGTTTTATCATGTTTAAACATCTTGCTTTTTCATTCTTTACACATTTAATGTTACCCCCTTATTGCCTGATTTACTATTGTTATACTCGTTAGGGATACCTATATCCTTTGTGTGCTTGATCATGATAGCCCTAACCTAGTTTACAAGTCTACCTATAGTTAGGTGCAAGATGGGAAAATAGATAGCCTCTATAGGTCACGAGTAGCCCATAATGTCTATGAGAATTTTAGCCTTCTAGGCTTTTGCTTAAGTACCCTTTGTACCCCCTGCCACACACTAGTGATTCCATTCAAATTCTTGGAGATAGAGATTCAAGCATCAATGAAGATTTATATATCTACAAGATGAGTTCAACCATTTTAGACCAATTTTCCAAACATTTTTAAGAGAGGTAAAATTGTTATTTTATCTTTCCAATGGTATTTTTTATTTATTAATGACATAGCTCAACCTAGGGATTAAGATTAAAAAGTTATGTACTTAATTTGTTTTGGATTTATCTACTAACATCTGACTAACCTCTCTTGGATTCTTGATCTACATAATGACATACATGTGGTACCTATTGAAGGATTAGATGCATCCCACAAACCTTTTTTACACTTACCATAATTATCTTTCTAGCAAGTTATTTCTCTTCTTTTTCCTCCAAAATTTTGTTAAAGTCTAATTAGGAGTAAATGGTGAATTCATGACTACATAATGATGAATTAATAATGGTCATTAGTGATATCATCATAAAATTGGTGAAATCATCCAAACAATGAAATTGGGCAAATTACTAATGAAATTCCTAATTGTAGTAGCCAATTTGTTTCCTTCTATTTTTTGTTTTGACACTGTTATTCTATACATTAGTAAAATTGTCGACCTAGTCAGTAAAATCACTCAACACATTAGTGAATTTGTTTAAAAACTATGAAATTATCAAATTACCTTATTTATTTTTTGTGTTTTCTTATATAATAACAAAATACTCGATCTAATTATTGAAATTATAAAACCTAATGGTGAAATCATTATTACACTTAATATTTTATGTTTGTAGGTCGACATTAGTGAAATCATCCACTTCATTCATGAAAACATAAGAAGTAATGGTGAAATTGTGTAGATCATCAACAAAATTTCTATAGAATAGTGAAATTATTTCTTCATTACTTTCATTATGTCTTTTTCTATTAAATTGTGAAATTGAAGCCTTTAATAGAGAAAGTATTAACCCTAATAATAAAATTAGTTTGCTTCTTTTCTATTTGTTTTCCTCTCTGCAAGACATCATTAGTGAAAATGTTGACCTCACTAGTGAAATCATTGAAACTAGTGGGAAAATCATTATCTACCATAGTGAAATTATTCTAACTTCTCTATGTTTTGTTTTCGATTTGTAGTTGCAAAATTGAAGGGTTTAGCAATAAAACTGGTCTACATAATTGTGAAAATGTTTTATATTAAGGATGAGAGTTAATTTTTTTTTCCAAGCTCATTGTGGCCAAAGAGTGGTGTTTTGAGTCAAACAATTCAATTTCTATCTTCACATATTGATTTGGGAATTATTATCACTCAGAAGTGCACTTTACTAAGAACGTATGCCTATTGTCACTCCTATTAATATAATGGAAACTATTCAAGGTGTGGGTGACCTTATGTTGGAAAGAATATCTAGATGAATATATGGTTACCTTTGGTACACTCAACCAATTCTCTCTAAACACTCTATTTCTATGATTTATTTACTAGGAAAAGGGGAAGGACTAATACTCAAACTGAAATTGGATATGAAAATTAAAAAAATAGGGTGATACACCTATATGAAAGTCAATTATGCAAATAATTGAAACACTTTATAAGTTAAATAAATTTTACACATTCACTTCATCTTCATAAAATAACTCTTGCATTAGTATTTCATACATAGGTCTTGACAAACACTCACACTAGTTTAGAAGGAATGAACACAGGTTGAATTCACCTCGATATTAGGTAGAATTTAGAATTAGAAAATTTATAAAACCTAAAATAATTCTTATTTTTTTAATAAAGGGAACAGGTTCAGACATAAACACATGAAAAATTATCATTCACTAAGTTACATCAATGAATACAAGACACACACTTTATGAACAACATAAAAATGAAGGAAAAACCAGTTCTTTATTACTTTAAAGGTGATGTAGTATAAATTTTGGAAACATTTATGTAAGATAAAATCATAATCACTTAATATTAAATAAAAAAATAACATACATATAGAAAAAAAGGGAAATAGGAGATAGATTAGTCTTCAATTAGGAGATGAATATCTATCTTCTATGGTTTTTTTAAGCCTTTTGAATGTACCATGAGAACCTAAAAATTAATTAATTTAAATTATTTTATTATATAATAAGTTTAAAAATTATTTTAATATAGTAACCATGGTGTAAAAAACCTTTAAACGAATTTTATCTCAAAATTCCACTTACAACTTTTAAAATACAATTTTGTCCTCTCTAGGCCTCTAAAAACCTTGATTTGGATTGGAGGGTCTAAAATGAGTTATAGGCCTCACTAGACACTTTGAATATTCTAATTGGATTTTTATTAAATTTAAATACATGTAAAATTTTAAAAATGTTGAAAAATATTCACCAAATGCTCAAACAAGAATTTACATAAAGTGCCTACTTGCTTCCCACGGGGTGACTTACAGATGTTTTTCTTTGATCTGAACCTATTTAGAGTTGTTTTTTATTGAATAATAATATATTAATACCTTTAAGTAAATTATACATACTCTCAAATATTTTTTTTCCCTTGGAAGGACTTGAAACACTAATTTGTAACTCTATTTGTGAGCAAATAAGTGAGAAAACCTTGATTTCCTTCATGAACAAACCTATGTTTTTCTATTTTATCTATATTAAAGTATATTATGGACCTTAAAACATTTTAAAACATTTACCTACATCAAAAAATATATTCAATTCAAATTTCAAGAGATTTCATTGAATAAAACTCAAAATATGCTCTTTTTATTGTTTTCTAGCTTGTACAATTTTATTTTTTTAATACTTGTAGGTCTGAGTTTTTTCATTTTATTAAGTTTTATAATAATTAAAAAATTAATTATTTTTTAATTATGACTTTTAATAACATATATCAGCATTATAATCATTGTATATGCTCAAACAAACACATAAACCTCTCAAAAAGTCCCTTTTATATCTATCTCTCTTGGTTGCTTGAAATTCTACAACCTGTACCTTTGAATTTATGCCATTATTTGAATTTTTTTATTTAAGAGGGAATAATAATATTATTTATGCCTAATAAAATCTCAAATAAATTTTAATTTACATCAAATAGCTAAAAAATTCAAACATATTGCTTAAAATCGAGCCATTGAAGTTTTAGAACACCTTTCTTTATTAAAGATTGTTCATAAAGTTAAGAAACTATAACTTAAAATAAAATAATATAATAATGAGGTAATATGTGCCCCAATATTATCCTAATATCATTATAACAATTTTTCTTCTCCTTTATGAAATAAACATTTGAAAATTTCCATCAGTAGCTTGCACAAGCTAGTTTAAGGAATACATCAAATTTATTCCAAAATTTTAACTATGAGTTGTTTTTTAGCATGGTTTTGGATTGATTAAGGTTGTATAATATTATATATACCTTATTTAATTTTCAATCAATTAATATATTCTTATTTAAAACCTACACATAAGTAACCTTCATCAATGGTGGCAAAATTTATTAGCATTCATGGCAATTTTATTGGGATGTTTCCATAATAATCACTAAAGACCAATATAACTATACATTATGATATGGTGTTTTGAAAATATCAAAAAATATGTAACTTAAAATTCCCTCAAGAAACTAAAACATCTATACCTAATCCCTTATTAAATTGAAAACTAGAATAACGACCGATTGAAAAATGTGTAAGACAACTCTTGGAAGAAGGTGAAAAATAATAATACTAACTAAAAATGTACATAAAAATAGTTGGAGGAAATTTAAATATAAAAATTTCTACGTATAACACTCAAAATCCACTTGGATCAAATCAATAACCTATTAGGTCATATCCATGTAGTTGACAAAGATGAGAAACAAATTGTTGTTTAAGTGCCATTTTGGTTAGATCATGTCTTTTCTAGCTTGTCAAACTCTTTGACTTGTGTATAAGTGAATAAATTGAAGTAAACATATTTCCAAAATAAAAAAATTCTTATTTAGTTCAATTCTCACATCATTTTGTTGTTAAAACTTGAGAAAGCTTTCCAATGTAACCACATTTTGATTTATAAGAATAGTTGTAATTTCAGCCTCTAATAGCTCACTAGAAAAATGTTATTGGTTTTATGTGACATATTTAGATATGCCATTTTGATTGTTAACTAATGAAAATTGTTCAATTTCTTCATCAAAACATTCTTTATCCTTACATGTTTATTCTTCATCTTTACTTAGTTCATGTCACAGGGTTGTTACCTTGTGAAACTGCTAATTTAATGTCACTAGATGATGCCATGTCATCTTGAACATCTTCATGATAGACTTATTTAAGTTCACTTTAATCTGGAATTTGTTTTACTCCTCAAGGGATGAAATATAATCATATTCTATATAAGCAGCTCATTTGACTAGCACAACTCTTGATCATCATTTCTTGAGAAATCTTCCTCTTCATATGGATGTTATTCTTTTTCCTTTCATACAATAGATCCTCCTTCAAAAAGCGGGGTGGTGTTATGGAAATAAGTTCCATTTGATGCCATAAGAATGTAACTAATTATGGGATACTCTTGAATAGGCTTTGGGATTGAATAGTCATTAAGAAGGCTTTGAGATTTAGAAGTAATAGTTTCATTCAAAATTTCTTTAAAAGAAGGGAATACATTTTGTGTTAGAGATGCTTCATATTTATCTTTCCACTCAACAATAAAAATATTACATTTTGATATGCCTTGATCTTTATGGATAAATTTAACTTGAGGGATGGGTTGAGATCTTAGTAAAATTGTAAACTTTCTTGGTTTACCTTCAACAAATTTCTCTATCTCTTGATTTTGGATTGGCATAGGAAAAGTTTTTTTTATCAAGAGTAGGCATGACATAATTAGGGATCTTAGTCAAAAAAGCTTTCCAAGATGGAAGGTGTTAAGCTCTTTGGGATGAGTAAGTAAAGATTGAATAGGTATAGACTCTTTCATAGGATTAGGAGTCTTAAAACTTACAATTTTGAAGAAAGTAGACTCTCTTGAAGGTTGAAGGGGTTCTAGTTCTTCTTGTTTTCTACTCAGAATTTTGGACTCAATTCTTATTACTCTCATGGACAACTATTGTATTTATTCTCTTGTATCCTCATTTTATCTCTTTAATAATTCAATTTTTTATTGATGTATATAGGCCTAATATGTAATCTGTTCTTGATGCCTTTTATATTCCTCTTCCCTATCACTCTATATACATTGTATGTCAAAGTCAAGTTTGATTTCTTGCACATTTTTTCAGGTTGATTAAAAAGAATTTTATTTTACCAAGGCTAGTTTGAAACATGAGAAGGGATGGGAGGGGATAAATATCATGAAAATATTGATATCTTATTAGTTCAATTCCAATTTAGGTTAATCCATAAATATTCTCGTCTTGATATGAAGGATATGAAGGTACAAAATATATATTTTCATAAAATAAACTATAATACATACCAATTGATACTCTTTAGGTGCTTAGACCAATTATATCTAAGTTGGAATCAATAGATGTTAATTAATTTAATAATGTCTTTTCTATAAAATTCTAAAGCAAATATCAATCTTTATCAATATTTTGAGTTATGGTCCCAATGGGCATGCTATAAATTGTTATCACTCAGAAGTGCACCCTACTAAGAATGTGTACTTGTTCTCACTCATGTTGGTACAATGCAAAATATCCAAGGTGTAGGTGATATTATGATAGAGACAATCTATAGATAAAAGACTGATTCCCTTTGGTATAGTCACTCACTTCTTTCTAAAATCTAATTTTATTATTTCTTGATTAGGAAAGTGGAAAGGAGTAATATTCAAACTAAAATTAGATATAAAAACTAAAAAAATTGAAGTGATGTAAAAATTTGAAATTTAATTATGAAGAGAATTTACATAATTTATAAGCTAAATAACTCATACACCTTCATTTCATCTACATACACTGACTCTTGCATTAGTATTTCTTACACAGGTCTTGACAAACACTCACACTAACTTGAAAGGAATGAACACAGGTTCAATTCACTTCTAGGTTAGATATAATTTATACTTAGACACTTTATATGACCTATTTTTTTTTCATTTGATTCATAAAGGTAAAAAATTTAGACATAAACATAATAAAAATAATCATTCACTAAGTTACATTGATGAACACAAGACACACTTCGTGAACAACCTAAAAATAGAGGAACAATTAGTTCTTTATTTATTCAAAGGTGATGTAGTATAAATTTTGCTAGATTTTTTATAAATAAAAAGCATAATATCCTCATATTATCTAAAAATATAATATACATATATAATAAAATAAAGAAGATAGGAGATAAAGTAGTATTCAACTAGGAGTCGAGTCCCTTGTCTAGTCATCCTTCTCTTCTACTTGTACTCAACTAACTAAAACCGAACTCAAAATTCAAACCAACCCAAATTACAATGTAAAATATTAGAGTTTAAATTTTTTTTATTGTAATATGGTGTAGGAGGATATATAAGCTTGTTTGAATGCATTTGGTAAAGTCAAATGTCAACATGCAAGCTTTTATGGTTGAGTCTTAAAGAGATATTTGAATATCTTTAGTTAATTCTTTTTGAACATAAAATTAAATATTTTTTATATTTCATACATACTAAATTCTGATTTAGTTATCTTTATTTTATCTTTAATTTTGACTTGACTTATCTTGACTTGTAACTTAGAGTTTGACTTGAGCTTTTTGACTTACATCTTGTATGCATGTTTCTTCTTCTTGTTTTCTTGAATTATTGTAAATTCAGACTAAATGGAGAAAAATAGGAGAGATATATATAATTTAATGTTAATTTTATTTAACCATTCATGAAATATTTTTTCTAATTATGCATTTGATGATGACAATTATAGCTCTCCATATTGGTTCTTTTGGATAAATCTATCTTCTTTGGTTTTGGCAAGCTTCTTGAATGCACCATGAGAACATGGAACTTAATAAATTTCAATTATTTTATCATATAAAGATTCCAAATATGATTTTAAAATTATCACCATGGTGTCACAAACTTTAAAACACAATTTTAGCTCCAAATTCAACTTACAACTTCCTAAAATATCATTTTGTGCTCTTTAGACCTTATAAAATATTGATTTGGATTAGAGGGTATAAAATGAGTTTTATGCCTCACCAGATACACTTAATATTATAATTTAATAATTATTACTAGGTAATACTTTAAAAAGTTTGAAAATTTTGAAAAATCTTCACCAAACTCTCAAACAAAAATTCATAAAAAATGTTTGTTTGTTGTCTGCATGGTGACCTAGAGATGTTTTGCTTTGATATAAACCTTTTTTTTTTTTTTTTTTAATTTAATTTATTATTACCTATAAATTAATTATACATACTCTCAAATCATTTCATTCCTTTGGAAGTACCTGAAAGACTTATTTCTAACTCCATTTGTGAGCAAATTAATGAGAAAACCCTGATTTCCTTCATGAACAGACCTGCATTTTGTTATTAGATATATCATCATATATATTAAAAATATAAAAATACTTTTAAATATTAAATTTTATCAAGAAATACCTCCTTGTGAAATTTAAAGTTATTTAATTCAATAAAACTCAAAATATGCACTTTTTAGTGTTTCCTAGCTTGCATAGTTTCATTTTTGAATACTTGTATGTCTGAGTTTTTCCATTTTATTTAGTTTTATAAAGAATAAATAAATTATTATTTTTATATTAATACATATAATAATCCATATCATCATTTCAATCATTTGATATAATCAAACAAACACTTAAACATCTCAAAAAGTGTTTTTTCTGACTGTCTCTCTTGCTTGCTTGAAACCCTGCAACCTGTACCTTTTATTTTATCTATTATTTAACTTAAATTATTTACTAAGATATTATAAATTAATTTATTCACCATAATATTTTACAAATTTTTTCATTTGTAACAAATAACTCAATAATGCAAACATATTGCTTAAAATTGAGCCATTGATGTTTTAGAGCACCTTTCCTTTTTAATGATTGTTCATAAAGTTAATAATATTTAATATAAAATAAATGAGTTTAATATTGAGAGAATATATTAAAAATATTCTCATTATTACAATTCTAACCAAATTTTCTTTCCTTTTATGAAGTGAACATTTTAAAATCACCCTCACTAGCTTGCAATCAGCGAGTCTGAGGAATAGAAGGAAGTTCTACCAAAATTTAATCTGTGAGATATTAATGAGCATGGTTTTAGCATGATTAATGTTTTATGATGTTGTATATACCATATTTATTCTTCAATACATTAATGTATTTTTCTTAAAAACATGCACATAAGCAACCTTGACCAATGGTGGCAAAAATTGTCAACATGAACTAAAAACAAATTCACAGTTCAATTTAGCTATTTAAAAACAAATTCTTTTTCAGATGTATTGAATTATTAGAATTTTTTTTTATTTTTTTATTATGTTTTGAGATTATATTTTAAAATATGCATTCCATTTTTTGGGTGAGTCATAAATGTAAAAGGTTCCTATTTTCCTTTACCCTATTTTTCATTTGACTTAGTGGGGTGGATTTCATCACCTTCTAAAAAGTATTTATGGGTGCGTTGACTTAGAAAGTGACATATTATAATCATTAAATAATCTAATTATCTGGTAGGATATATAAATTTAGGATCATTTCCATCATGAAGACCTTACATTGTGCTTGCACAATGTCATGTGAGGAAGCCAACCCTAGGCAGTTGTTTCCAATATCTTAAGTCAATTTTTGGTACCATCAAAAGGAAAAAAAATTAAGAAAGATTTGAATTATTCATTGATTAATTTATTCCCATTTACATTGAGGTATATAAGGACCATTTAAATATCCCAATTTAAATTATAAGCAAATACCAAATATGGTAGCATTTCACAGAAATCCATAATACTAAAGTGGTTGCAAAGGGACAAGAGCCTTTCATGAATGACCCGATCTTGGATTAATTTTTAAATTCCTCTTTTGAAATTAATCATTCATTGATACAAGGGTGTAAAGGTAATAACCAACTAGATTTTTCCTTTATCATATGAACCTTGAGAGGGAAGGGGGTGATTAAAAACATTACCAATGATTAAAATAATTTATTTAATGAAATTTAAATTTTATAATCCTCTCTCAAGGCAAGTGTTTTAAAAAGTTCAATGGATGTGATGAAAACTCATGTTAGTTACTAAAGTGACTTGTAATGCTTGAGTCTTATTGCATGATTATTATGTTGAAACCTTGTTATTCTTGCGATAAAAAAAATTGAGTCCAAATTTAAACCATTTATAAACACACAACAAGGTGTTAATCTCCAAAAAATTCAAGTCAAACAAAAGTGACATTTTAAACATGGTCCCAATAACTCCATTTCTTGTTGAAACCACATTATTAGGTTTCTCAATTTGAACCAAAAGCCTTGTCATATTTTAAGTTTCAAATTGTAACATCAAAGCAAATCAAAAACTAAAATTCCAAATTCTTGTTCATGTTATGTTGATATTCCATCCATTTTAGTTTAAACCTAAGTTAAAAACCAATTCTATATTCCAATTAACCTTCTTTACAAGTTAAAACTAATTCTAATTCAAGACTAAATTCTAATTTAAAGACATAATTCAAGTCCAAAACCATTCCAATTCAAAAACTAAGTTTCAAGCCTAGTCAATTTTTGTTAAAGTTAATCCCTTTTAGAAGCCAAAATTCTATGTTTTGTTTGAATATTGATTTACAATTATCAAACAAAACCAATTAATATGCCAACCTTGATACATTTAAATATTTGTAAAGCACCTTAAAAAAAAAAAAAATCAAGTCTATTTCCATTTCTCACAAAATCAAGTCTCAAAGATCAAAACCTTTCAAAACTTTTTCCATAGTCCAAAACATTGAATGTTTATGGTTGAATCCTTTGTACTTGAAACTTGTGGACATACCCTTTAAAAACTTGTTTGATTCACTTATTATTAATTATTAAAGCGATTTACATTAGTATACCTTTAATTGGTGTTGTACAATTTGGTACTTTATGTTGTCCTAAGCCAAACTTGTTGCCTCCAACCATTTCTCAATCAAAATTATAGGTAAGTTCACCATACCAAGTCAAAATAAAGTTTCAAATTACCCAATTTTTTTCAAAATTGAAATTAATAAACTCAATCATGCTTAATTATACATGTAGTGGGGCATTTACGACCATTGATTTGATGAGGAGGTAGTTTACAATCCCTATGATTATAACCTTTATGTTGAAGACACTGGGGATTAATAACACATAACTGATTTACCATTTAATGTTGAACCCAAACAATTTCACCCATAGCTTCTAGTTATGTCATCTAATGTTAAACAAGGACAAGATCAACCATACTTTCCACATGTTCCATTTGATATGGAACATAGGCATAATCTATTATACCTTGGGAATACACCATCTAGTGATGAATATAGGCAAGATCAATTCACTGGATAACTATTTGATAACAAATATGAACATCTTGTTAGATTTTTAGAAATTGGGAAAAATTCCCCTAGGTTTCTAATAGAATATTTGTGTTATTTAGTTATAACACCAAAAGAGCCACCTCCTACATTTTTAAATAACCAAGCTCCCTCTAGTCAAAATCAAGGTTTTATTGAATCTTCTAATCAAGCTCTTGTCATGTCAAACAAGACAAAAGGTCAACTCGTTGATCAATCTTCCCAAATCCAATTTCTTAAAATCCAAATCCAACAAGCTATATAAGTTTTGTCTAGTATCACTAACTCTCTTGCCACATTAGACATTCAAAATCCATTATTAATACTCTGATAAATCCTTAAATAAAACAACCATTAGATTTATCCACCTATCCTATGTACAATACCAACCCATTTTATAGAAAGACATTAGTTTCATAAATGTTTAGCACACCCATAACATAAACCAACCTAGAAACTAATCCTTATTTCAATCCGTCAATGGATACTTTCCATCAAATGGTGGATCAGTCTCCACAAGGGTACTCCAATCCACATCAAGTTCCTCTAAGTTCGAGACAAAACATTTTCTCCAAAATTTTAGGTGCTTCGTAGAACCACACTGTGAACATGCCTAGTTATAAATAACAAGTGGTAAGTAATAATCCACCATTTCAACAAATGGCAACCAATACCCCACTTCCATAAGGGGAAACCATTCCTCCACTTCAAAAAGTGGAAACCAATCCTCCACCTCAGAATGTGGTGACTAACATTCTACTACAATAATTTATAATTAATCCTCAATCAATATTTTCTAACCAATAGTGTGTTTTTATTAGGGTAAGTGCACAAACTTGGGGGACAAAGATGAGCTACCCTTAGACATGATTTTCCTAAAATTTTCTAAAATTGAACTTGTGTATATAATTTGAAATACCTACACTCAAAATTTGAGGATGCTATAAGAACATGAATTGTATCATCCTAAATCAAAATTGTCTAATTAATCATGTTTTTCTATTCTTGTAAGTGCACAAAGTTGGGGGATAAAAATGAGCTACCCATGGACATCATTTTCTTAAAATTTCATAAACTTGAACTTGTGTATATAATTTGAAATAGCTACAATCAAAATTTAAGGATGCTATAATAACATGAATTTTATCACTTCATGTCTATTTTTCTAAACACTACTTTTTAAAAAATGATTAAGTATAATTAGGTCAAACATATAAAATTTTAATAAGAACTCATTATATTTTTCAAAAAAACAAATTGGATAGATGGTCGTGTGGTCCATCATTTTTTGAGAATCATTTAATATTGTTTGAAGCTCTTTGGTGATATTTAGGTAATATATTTTAGTTTGTGACTTATATATTTTTATATTTTATCAATGCTTATTTTATTATTAATTTGGTAAGAAAAAAATATCCCACATAATGACTGTATGCATGATGGCTTACCCACCAACAATGAATAAATTTTCATAGAAATAAATAATGATGAAATTAGCAATGAATAAAATTTCATGGAAGCATATAATGAGGAAATAAATAATGAAATAAATGTCATCCCACCACTAATCAACAAAATTAATGATGATTTTGAATCACCCTCTAAATAAATTAGTGTGGGGTGATGTTAACTCTTGATTTTGACTGGCCTGTCCATTTGTGACCAAGTCCAACACAAAGATAGTAATTTAGAGTTGTAGAGCATGGTGTGCACCAAAAATTAAGTCTATGTACAAATGCCTAATAATTCAATCAAGAAAATGATATAAGTAATTATATAACCTTATCACATCTATCTAAATCAGCATAATTGGAAGAGAAAGATGACATAATTAATTGAATAGAGAATAATCTCTAGCAGGAAGGTGAGATATGACGAGTAAGTGATAAATTAGCTAAGGACGAATGGGTAAACATGTTAACTCAATAATATAATCAACTACTAAGTTAGTGGAAATCACATTAACTAGTGATTGGTAGTAGTTGAGCTACTAGGTGACAAATAAGGCTCTTTGGAAGCCTATAAATGTGGGAAAACATTGTGAAACAAGAGCTCAACCATAGGAGAAATAATTTTGAATTGTAGTCAAAGATCTTGGAAGAAGTGGAAATTCTAGATAATTAGAGAGATTTAAAAGTTAGTTTGATATAGTAGTGTTATTATGCACCATGTAACTATAAACTAACAAAGTAAGTAATATTTCTATAGTTTTTATTACGTATATCTTTATTTATATCTATGGAATATTTAATTTCACATAATTTATGGACTAATGTTGTAGTTATTAATATATCTGATGATATCTTGTAGTTGATTGAATGGATACTTATGTAGATATTTCTAATATATCTGATGATATCTACTAATGATCCATTATACGTTCCCTTGATTCCATGTAGTGATAGAAAAGTACAAAAAATTATAAGTACCCTCAAGTGTGTAAGTATGCACACAAATGAATGTATTTTATCACCATTGGCAACTAATCCTAACCTATCATGATTTCTCTCTACTTGTTAGATGAGTGTGTGAGCATATTGCATGTGATATGCCAACATAGTTAGATAGAGTTGAGAATGCATGTGTGTTACAAGACTAATGTGTATGACATAATTTAATTGAATATGGGGACAAAGGGTCCAAATTATAATTCATGTTATCAACAAATACAATGCATCTCAGTGCCTATAGGTATATATTAAACAAAAAACAAAATGATGAATGGTGTTTGGGAACGGCATATGAATGGGGAAAGGTGTGGGAAATGAGATTTTGGAATGAGATTTGAAAAATAAATGGAATGGTAAACATTATTTTTGGAATATAATTTTATCAAATAATGGTGTGGGGTATGTTGTGGTGAATGGGATTTCAGAATAAGCACATGAACATGGAATTTTGTGGTGGATAAGGTTAATGTAGTTAGGCATATAAATAATATATGAAATAAAATTTGACATTTATTTTGGAAATGGCATAAGGAACATGATGGGAAATGGGATTGAAAATGGTGTGGTCAATACGGTAGGGAATAATTAGGGAAAGTTGTGGTTAATGAGATTTTGGAATGGGCATGGGAATGAAATTAATGCATTAGGCGTTTTAAAGAATATTTACTAATATATCTATCTTAGATAAATATATGTAAAATATTCCAAGAGATATCATTATCGATGCATCTATTCTATATTGGATTTGTGACATAAGTAGAATAGGCACTTCGAGAATGATATCTCTTGATGTCTTTTACATATATTTATCTAAGATAGGTATGTTAGTAGCAACTGTATGTTTTGTGTATTTATTTGAAATATAATTTGATGTTTTTCATTTAACTTAAAATGTATATTATACATTACATTAAATAATACATAACTATAATTCTCATTATATTAAATCACCCATAGATTTAATTTACATAATTTAAAAATTTTGATCTAAATATTTATTAGTATTCATCAAAATGTACCATATACACCAAATAAAATATCAATTAATGAATGAGTACACATCACATAAAGTGTCAAATAATGAATAGGTACAATTTTTTTTTATAATTACATGAAATTTTTTTTCCTCTAAGAGTTTCAATATCTCTTCCTCAACTTTCCATTTGGAAAGTTGTTTTCCATTTTTTATTTTTTCCTTGCAATCATATGTAAATGGAGGTAATATTATTATTCCTTCCAAGGACTTTACATGAGATATAGCCAAAAATGTTAATCTTGTTCTTTCTATTTGACCTATATCAATTGTGTCTTTTGAAAGGGTCAAACCTTGTAATTTATGTATTGTTAATGTCCAAACCAACCATAAGGGTAGTTGGGTTATGTATCCCCTATGTATTGGTTTAATTAGAACTGTAAATGGAGTTTCATCTTGAAATGGTATTCTTGAGTAATTTTCAAACTATACCATAACATATTTTGGTGGTTCAGGTGGGGTGCTCCAAGGTTTGTAGATTATTTTTATGATATACCCTATAAATCCATTTGAAATTCCTACTTCTATCTAAATATTGGAAGTTAACATGATCATTTCATCGATAGCAATCGATAAATCCACATCAAGTTCATCATTTGGACCTCTCATTGGTGCATTGGCACTTCTTCCTCTGGTTGCAATGCTACGTGCAACCAGTATTTTCAATGAATAAAGTTTTATTTTATTCTGGTTATACGCATTATCATTTACAAAAAAAAAATAATAACATTATAAAACTCTTCATTGGTGGCTATATCTATTTCAAAATTTATTCTGGTCATCAATAGCTTCTAGTCATCTACTGTCAAATTTACATCTCTCAGATTTGTGAGTAGTTGACAAAAAATTTATTGGTCATCAATTTTTCCTTCTTGTCTATCACTAACATGAGGAAGCTGACCCAAATCTCCAACCAAAATAATAGATATACCACCAAAACTAATGTTGCATTTTCAAGAAATGAATGATGGGGTCTAGAGTCTATGTTATGCAGCAAATTTTTGCCAATAAAGCTCATATCATCAATCAATATGTATTTTATGTGGTGGATATCCTATTGGAAACTTGTGGGTCTTGTGCTTTGTATACTTTCTCTCTATTGATAGTAAAGTTGTAATTTGTTCCACATTGGTCTCTTCATCAAACTATAATCATTGGTAAATATTTTATTTGATGTGGTAAAAACTTATCAACTTATTTAAATTTTTATGGAAAATTGATTGTGTGTCCTTTATATTTATATTGATCTCTTGTTGCATGTGTCACTTTTAGGATTGGGTTGACACGTGCTCTTAACATTTCCTCAACTTGTGTTATGTTTTCAAGTTATGGTGGTTGTGGTTCAGGATCCAATTATTTGACGCTAAAAACTAATGATGACCTTTCTCTTGTTAACATCTATTGCATATAGGGCCTTTAGTGGTTCAAGAAACATTTATTCCAATATAACTTTCTTGACAAATATAGCACATGCTTGGTGAAGCAATGTTATCTAAACCCTGTCAAAAAATAATATGAAATATTTTCAAATTTCTCCCAACCATTCAATTAGGATTAGTTATTTTTTTTCTGTCTTTTAATTTATGTATCTTGTAATTTTCTTCTTCTTTTAGGTTGTGAAGTTGACTCTTCTTCTAAATCATGATTTTTCATTCATCTTCTTCTTGTAGGTTGAGATGTTTGCTCTTGTATATCTTTATTTTGTGTATTATTTATAACATTGACATCTATTGCAACTTGAAATTTATTATTTTCTATTTGGAGCACATGATCTATTGATATAAAGTTTACTTTTTAAGAACTGATGTCAACATTATGAATCGATTGTTGGTAGTGCCTTTGAGATGCTTCACAATGAAGTTCTTGTTTATATTGTCTTTCTATATTAGTTAATTGATCTGAATGTATTTGTCTTTATAATTTTTTTCTTAATACATATTGTTCATCTTGAGATGTTTGTGCTTGAATATGTTTCATCTTATTTGCATGTTTCCTATTTTCTATTTCTAATTGTTTAACTGTCAATTCACCCATGTGTTCTTCAAACCTTTGTCTGTCATTGTCATTGTCATTTTAATTTTTTTTTCTTTATCTCTTTGTATATTTGTCATTTATTTTTGTCTTCATCTATGATATTCTCTTTGTTGTTCTCTTTGGTATTCTCTTCGTTCTTCTTCGGTTGTAAAATTCAATTTAAGTCCAATCATATCTACACAATTTTTAAGTAAATCATATTACACAAAATATAGATAACATATTATATTTAATCATTGTGGAATATGTAAATCATATTCATAATTAAAAATATATAAAAATATCAAATAACATAATTCAAAAATATATTGAAATATCATATATATATATATATATATATCACTTAAATACCAAATAAATAAATAACAGTGAAAAAAAAAAAAACTTAAAAATCATACTACCTAAAAAAGTGAAAAAATAATAACTATCACAAATAACAATAGGCCTATATCAATAGACAAATTAAAATATAAATATATCAATACGCAATAACAATAGGTCTATATGAAATCGCAAGTTAAAAAATAAAAATATCAATACGCAAAAACAATAGACATATATCAAATCGTAAGTTATTCATCATATATACATGAATTATTACACAAGTGAAAAAATAATAACTATAGTCCTACGTATCTTAATATAATAGTATATAGTATAACATTTGAAATTAAATATTACTGCATAAAATTAATGAAATGACAAATAATAAATTTGAGCTTATTAACTTCACATTTAATACATCTTATTATAGGAAGTTAAAAATTTATTTATTTATTTTATATGTTACATGTCAAATATAAATATCATTTTTAAAATTCAATTCTCATTTTTACATTATGTAACAATGTAAAAATGATATGTTATTAAAAAAATTTATCTATGTAAAATCAAAATCAATACAAATCAAATCAAATATGGTATTAAAAATGATATTTATTTATAGCTATTAAAAATCACATAAATATTTAGGTATGCTATTAAAATCGATATTTAGATATCAATTTAAAAAAGATATGCTATAAATCAAATCAAATTTGATTCTCAATAGGTATAGCTATTAAAAAAGATTTATCTAAAATTTGATTCATTACAAATCCAGGTCAAAATATAAATAAATTATTTGTGGATTAAAAACGATATCAAATTTTGATGAGCTAATGAGGGAAAAATAGAGAAAACTAGGTGATGAAGGAAGAATGTTCCAAACCCTAATACATACAGTCCAGACAGATGCTCACAAGGAGTTTGCAACAGTTTTGGTGACATCTAAGGATTATTTTCTGCAGAGAGATGATGTCAAAACAAATTCCAAGTGGCAGTTGAAGCAAGCATCCCTTCATTCTCGATCAGATGGATTCGACGATATGGCGGGTGTGGGTGAGTTGCGGTGAAAGAAAATTGGCAAAAATATTTTTTCCTCTATTCCCCTACAGGTTGATGATCTTGAATCATGTTTATGTCGAGGGAGGGTGTAGCGATGGTGAGTGTCATCATTATGAAATCTATGTTTTAATAGTATGTGAACAGTAAAATTGAGCTTGTAATAATCTATATCGGTGTATTAATTGAGCTTGTAATAATCTATATCAGCGGTATATGTCTCCCTCCGTCATCATCATCATTATTATTATTGTTGTTGTTGTTGTTGTGCTGGAGGTGTTCGGGGACAGAGCTCTTATTACTCTGCTCTGAATATAAAAGTGTCATCCAAAACCAGAGTTCAATTCCCCTCATGACGCCCTACCGAATGGGTCCCTTCAACTTGGCTCACAGGTAGGTCTCTCACATCTCTTACCTGCTGCTGCCAGGCAGAGTTTTATTTTAATTTTACTTTTACTTTTCATTTTTGTATGTTTAAACAAAAAATTGATTTTATTTTTGTAGAGTGGTGTTAGGCCCTTTAGCCAGGCAAAGGTCCTACAATAATGTTCCTCAACCGCATGCAATTCTTTATTACTCTAAGAGAACAACCCCTGCTGGCTTGTTGATCGCAGAGGCCACCGGCGTTTCCGACACTGCTCACAAATTAAATTTTCAATATTTACTAATATACATAGCAGGTGTGTAGATGCGCCTGGAATATGGAAAGAGGAGCAAGTTGAAGCCTGGAAGCCCATTGTCAAAGCTGTCCACGACAAGGGAGGCATTTTTTTCTGTCAAATATGGCATTGTGGTAGAGCTTCTCATTTGTGTTAGTATTTGTAAATCATAGTGGGCCAGGTTTCCCTTTTTTTTCAAATTTCTTTACTTGTCTTCCAAAACGATCAACAAAACTTCATATATTGGGTGCATTGCATTTCAGATTATCATCCTAATGGCCAATCTCCACCTTCCTCTACAAGCAAACCGATATCCGGACAAATTCCTTTACCGAATCGTAAGGACGTGGCAGACTTCTCAACTCCTCGGCCCTTGAAAACAGAGCAAATTCCCAATATTGTTGCAGATTTTTGAAATGCTGCCAGAAATGCTATGAAAGCACGTTTGATTTCTATACCGAATTGTGTCTATATATTGATTCTAACAATAAATTATTTTTGTATAATTAGTTGCTTTTTTTTACAGGGTTTGATGGTGTTGAACTCCATGGGGCTCACGGGTACCTTCTTCACCAGTTCATGAAAGACAGTGTAAACGACAGGACCGATCGATATGGCGTAACATTGGAGAATCGCTGTAGATTCTCTCTGGAAGCGGTTGTCGATGAAATCGGAGCAGAGCATGTGGGAATACGACTTTCTCCCTTCGGAGCACATTCTGAAGCGTATGACTCAAATCCGGAGGCGTTGAATAAATACAACATTCTATACGCCCACTTTGTAGAGCCCAGGATTGTTTCTACCGAGGAGATGATTGCAACGGAGAAGAGTCTTTTTCCCATCAGGAAAGCTTTCAAGGGGACCTTTTTGGTTGCAGGGGGTTATGATCGAGAAGATGGCAACGCAGCTATTTCAAGCGGCAAGGTGAGCCAATAAGTGATACTGAGGAACAATGATAATATGACCTATATAACTCTTCATATCTACAAGAATAATAAAAATATATCAAATAAAAAATAGAAAGAATATAATTTATTTCAAATCAATGATGATGATGATGATGATATATATATAAAATTGTAGAGTAATATTACGAAATGGGTTAGTCCATGTATTAGTAAAAAAAATATCTATAAAAAAGTATATAGAAACTAAAACATCAAGATTAATCCCTCAAATGGTGTTGCTAGTGAATTTTAAGAGTTATTTCAAAATGTATACTACCAAACCTTCAAAATAACATTTCTCCTTTGAAATGTTGTAGAAATGTGTTTTTCCCTACATTTGGTGCTCCAAATTTGTGTCAATGAAGAGTAGCATGCTCCTCTGTCATTTCCTAATGCATCAATGGCTTAGGATCAAAATATTTATCAATTTGTGAAAGTAGGTGAAGCTTTTCTATAACAATTTCTATGTAGTAAGTTTGTATAACTGAAGCTTTTAAAAATGGTGGTGTTGGCTCACTCATTTATAGCTTTTCGAGATTGTTCAGAATCGATCATGATTGTCCATCTTGAAATTAATATGTTTAGCCATGGATTAATTCAATTTTAAAGGGATAAGTCATAAATATACCATTAATATATGGAATAATGAGGCATTGATGAAGCATGTGAGGGCTTAATTTTGATATTTATGCCATTAATAGTTTATGGATACCACCCAATTGATGATTTCATGAGATGATGCAGATTTAAACAACAAAATTCCAATAGCTAGATATTCAACAACTTTCATAGAATTATCACTTAAGCTCTTGATTTAGTTTAATTTTTATAAATGGCTTTGATTAATTTTATGTAATTCTTTGGAAATCTATTATAGGGTTAATCAACCTAGTCAAAAATATCATTTCACTAAGTTGTAATTTTACTAGAGTATATTTAGAAGAATGTGTTAGTTGTGTATGGAATAATACCCTAGTCATGTTATTATAGACATGAAATAATATATATACATGATGTGTGCTATCGAATTAGAAGAATTCAGTGGTCCAGGGTATCATTTTGCATGGTCATAATTTCACTCGAAGTGATTTAAGAAAACATAATAATCACATAAAATACATGGCCCCATTCATAAATATATTAGATTAAAGTTGCACCTGTACGTAATAAGTTTAAATGATTTAACGTATTTTAGTGATTTTGATTAGATTGTGCATTGTCATAGGATATTACTTGGATTAACAATTACAACACAATAGTGATAGGAATTAGATGTCTCAAAAAACTAGGGTTAAGGGTCCATTTCTTGTTAAAATAAAAAAAATAATAGATGGAGAATGATTAAAACAAGGTAACAAACGTGGATCAAACCCAAGTCCAAAAAGAAGGCATCATAAGTGATGAGCGTAGTTAGTGTCCCATGAGAAGTAAACACTTAGCTAAATAGAAGAAACCTTACCCTAAATTTGAGCTAGTCGAAGCCAATGGGATAATGTTTTGTCAACTAAAATACCTTGAGCTTGCATAACACCACTTTTAACTGAGAAGTCCATAAATTTATTATCTTCTCTATAACAATGGCGCACTTCCCATGTCTTAAAATCATCTAAAATAGACCAACATTTCCACAAAATATTTTCAATCTTCCCATTGTTAGAATTTATGTTGTTGACTACCGATACCATAGTCATTAAATCACATGTGATACTCACGATAAATTTTAGTGGTTAATATTTGTTAATTCACAAATATTCTAGTTTTGAGAATATGAATTTAGTATTTTTTGAGTACACATTATGCCTATTAGCCTAAAATTTTGGGATGTAATTTGTTTAGTGGTCGATTTGTCAATATTTTATAATAATTATGGAGTTATCCATGTAATTCACCATATATATATATATATATATATATATATATGTTCCAAAAGGTCACCAAATGTACCACCAAAGTATCTTTATTTATTGAATTGGTAAGATATTGAGCCTTGAGGTTATATTGTGCCATCCTGCTGGTTCCATCCACTTGACAAAATTGTATCACCCAGTAGCACCTGGCCACCATGTATCAGTTTACTACCCGATAGCAATACACCATCTAGTAACACTAAAGCCATGTGGTAGCATTGTGCTGTGTGGTAGTACTATGCCACCTGACTACTTTCCATTATCGGATGGAATTTCATCACATGGTATCACCTAAACACCTGATAGTAATTCATTACCTAGTAGTAATACACTATCCAACAACATAAAGTTGTGTAGTATCACTATGTCATGTGGTAGCACTATGTCACATGATAACACTATGTCATGTGATAGAACTATGTCATGTCATAGTACTATGTTGCATGATAATAGACTATTGCCTGACAAAACTGAACCTCCCAATAATAATTATCACCTAGAAGCTCTATACCATCTGATAGTTTTTTGACATTCAATAACAATAGCCCATAGTGATTGCTCGATAGTAATGTACCCCATGATAATTACTCAGTACCATTATACTATCTGATAACATTTTATCACTTGACACCATTCAAATGCTTCCCCTACCCAGATTCTATCACCTGTCTGCATCTTGAGTCCTAGAACATCATACCTTCTTTACTATGATGTCAAGTAGTAATGGTAGCTGTAAAAAATTATAACAAATATGAATAAAATTGAACATACTATCTTATTTTATAAAGTTAGTAAAGAAGACTGCACAAACAACATGCACTCCAAATACAGGTAATTCCAATAACATCTCACCACTCAAAGATTTTATTAATGACATGCCACCCTTAGAAGACACTCCTCTGAGCACTTCAGAAGATAACTATAATTCTCTTTAGATACCAAATTTTATTAAAAATTATACTCAAAAAAATTGATAAAGGAAGAGATGTATATGGATAATAGGAAGGTCTTTTCAAGTTGACTGGACTGCAAAATATCCATTTATAAGACCTGTAGAACTAGAAAATGGTAATGAGTTTCTAATAGAATGCAAATGTAAATTTTTTAGTTGAAAACATGAAAAATAACATAGAATGTAACTTAAATTGGATAAAATTGAGAAACATTGTGAGAAAATATATATAACTATGAAGTACCCAAATGGATAAATAACAAGAACACATAGAAGGAAAAATGGATAAGAATATATGCATGTAAAATATGTACGTAAATATAAAAATGACTAAAAATGATAAAAACATATTAATAAGAAAGGGGGAACAATAAAAGCTTAATTTGGAATAGTTATTTAGTCTAATCTTAAAGCAAAATATGTATAGTTCTCTACTACTTTTCACATTTAAAAAAATTGTAGACCCATTTTTAATTTGTTAGATTACAAAATTTTATTTCAACATTATGGGTTTCTTGATATTCTATAATCTCATTGGTATGCTTAGAAAATGAAAAAATATCTATCAATAGTTTAAAAGGAAGATTTGAAATAAAGTTTTAATAAATCACTATTCATCAATGAGGTCACTGCAGTTGACAACACATCATGGGTTTGCATGCATGTGTATACTTTTAAAAACTATTTAAGGTAATCTCATCTATTAGTTGTCCATAAAATGGTAAAAAAATATAATGTATAAAATCTTCATAAATGGTAAAAGCAATATTTATGTTCACCTTCAAGCAACAGTTTTTGCACTTAATATTGCAATTCATTGCATGGCTTATAGGATGAATCTTGACATATTTATTAATGTTGTAAAAGTAGAAGTGCTTATTTGTGACATGCATGCTTACATGTCAAGCAACCCAAAAATATTATAGGAGTTCTAAAAATGTGTAATTAGGGTGACTGATGGTAAACAACTACTGAAAGATGTTGAAACAAGATGAATTTTCATCTATGAACCTGCATGCATAGTTTTTGAGGAATATTCCTTCTTAACATGTTTCATGTATAAACACTGTAGGGAAGTTGATAAAGCAAAATATTGTTATGTCATTTAATATATATTAAAACATTAATAACATTATATATTACTTTATCAATGTTGAAGGAAATCAACTATTTAATGAAACATGTCCAATAAAGATATATCTATATTAATGATTTTATACGTTTGAGAAAAGGTGTATGTCAATCTTTAGATATATTATACACATTGAATGAAATATTTCATGGCCATATTTTTAGAACATATAAAATTTTGATAGAGTTTTAGAATCCATAGAGTTATTTGAAATTTAATAGATATGATTAACTTTATGTCATGGTAAATGGAATTGAGATCCCTATGCACACATGCTCTAGAAGACATAAAGTTGTGGGAGCTGACCCTAAATATTTACCTATGACACATCTACTATATGATACCATTTTATCTAAAACATGAATTAAATTAAGAAAAATCTGGAAAATTTTATTAGTTGAGATCAGATAATGTTTTCAAAGGGATGAGTTGTTGGAGGGCATGGGAGTTGTGAATCCCATTTTTTGGAATAATGTTAACAATCAAGAATATATTAGCATTTTATTTTACAAATATATGGGTACAATTGTTAAGCATTTTTGTAAATCTATAGATGTGAATGGAGTTCAGATAAATGGTATTTTAAGTAAACAATCATTGATGTCTTAGTCATCATAGTTTGTGATTAAAAAGATGGATCAATTTTAGTGTTTAATTGATCCAACAAAAAATGGTGTCATTACATGGCTATGGATAAATTTTTTTATCCAAGTAGCATCTTACAAGAAAGTATTAGTAAATATTCCAAATTATATGAACTTATTCAAACAATGATTTTGGGTTTCATGGAAGATGAGTGAGTGTTTAGTGCATTATCTTTCGTGAAGTAAAAACTAAGAAATAGATTGGATAAAAATCTAGAGACCTGTTTGAAACTTTATGTTTTGCATTATTATGTGAACAAGTTTCCTTATGACAAAACACCAACAATATGGAGTTTTCTAGTTTAAATAAGAGTTGTTATTGATACAACTAAAAATACAGAGGATGTGAATATTGAGACTAAATATAGAACTATCATGGTAGATGAAAATTGCACTTACGATGAGTAAGATTATCGAGGATTGTTTCAGCTCCCAACTTTTAGTTTAATAAGTATAAAAATTACTATTTTTCTGAAATATTTCATATTCCTTCATCTTTAAATAGTTTAAATCTATCCAAATTTTAGTTTGATAAGTCTAACAATTATTGTTTTATGAAATATTTTATATTATTTCATCTTGAAATAGTTTAAATTCTATAATCTATTTCCCACATGTAAAAATTATGTATCTTATTGAATAGAGTAGAATTAAGCACTTTATTTGTCCTATTATAATTTTGTGTATTTTAAATAGTACGTCTATAAATTTTTCAATCTAAGTCATTCATTAAAAATTAATCATAATTATGTTTAACATTCTATAGCGCATTCATTGAAGCATATAAGTGTTATGTGTAGACATGCACGATTCACCATAGGACACCAATTCACATGCCATTAAAACTTATCCAATTATTAAAATATATTTTTTTCATTATCTTAATTCTATATATTAGTAATTTGGAGAGATTATACATAGATTTAATACATTCATAAGTGTTCAAATCAAAATATATAAAAATATTTTAATCACACCAATATTATTGTATTGCACCTTTGCATTTAAACCATTACACAAATATATACAAAATGTTTTTGCCTATAATTGGGGATCACATATTTCCAAATTATACCACAATCTCCACATATACTTATAATAACTCAATCTAACAACTATAAAAAGAATCTTATATGTGTTCTATTGTTGTTACATAACATTGTAACTATAAATAATATCAATAGTTAAATTTCCTAACATTGCCTCCACAATAGTTTATATTGAAGAATATTTAAACATTGAATTCAACCAACACTTTTTAAAATAGTACAACTAATAAACAAGATAACTCCATCAAATATTTACTTTTTTTATCTCCATAGAATATTTTAATTTGACCAAATTACATTTAAAATATTAGAATTATATACTGAGAGTATTTGTAACAAGTGTAAAATATTATTGACATCATAAATTGTATTAAAAAAAACAAGTGTTTTTGAAACCAACATGATATAAATCATTGTAATTGTGAACATTATAAACTTTTTGAAACAAACTAACATCTATCTAGAATAGACTCTCCGCCCACTTGCTACTTGCCATTGCCCTCCATTGAAACCTCGCTCGCTTGACCTACTTATGTGACATCCATAATAAATCCTTCCTTCTCAATATCCTCTGTAGTAGAATTGTTATTTATAAGATTTTCCCTCTCCTCATTCGCTGCATTTCTAAATGAAAGAATAGCTAGATCTGCATCTATTTTTTTCTTCAATAAAGTGTTTGGATCCATTCCATGCTCTTTAATAATTTTCTTCAAAGTGTTGTTCTATTTGTTTAACAAAATAAACTTTTGCTTGAATATAGTCATTGAGGTGATACTTTAATGAATGTTTTTCAAATAGACATTAATAATTTGTGATTATTTATTCAAATTTTCATATATTTCTTTCAATTAACAAATAATATGTAAGACTTAATCACATACAAAGTTTAATAACGAAAATACACATTATAGATAATGAAAACTTACCTCAAATTTTTCCTTCTCTAATTGTGAAATTGTAACAAAGTTTATATCTCTAACCCATTTATTGAAATAGGCTTGGGATTCTCCATTTAAATTTTCCAACTTGTTTATCATATTCCATAGAACATTATAATTATAAACTTTGTTAACAAAAATTAATCCAGATTGAGTTTGTTAGAATAAAATGTCAATCTTTGAGGGTCCATTTTGAAAAACCAAAAACAAATTAACTATTTGGGAGTGACTGCGATAAACATCATTGATTTATTTGATTAGTGCTTTGTACCTTATCTCCCATTGTTTTAAATCACTCAATTCCTCAATAACAGCCTCCCTCATATTAGCAAGTAAATTTTTTGAAGCTAGATTATCCAACAAAGAATTAGTTAAGTAATCATCAAAGATATTTATATTATTAGTATGGGTGGTGTAGAAGGGGAAGAGGTAGACATAGAAGGCACCTCTATAGGAAAATTATCAACTTGAATAAAATCACATGGATTGAATCCACCATCAGCTAGGGCCCCACTTTCGACATCAAGAAACTCTTCATCTAGATTAATTTGTTGTAAATATGTAAGACCCTATACAATAGAAAGACCACCAACAGAGAGATTTATAGGGTTCCTCTCCTCTATGTGGGGAGGGAGATATTATTTCCTCTTCTCTGAGTCTAGTTGGGTGGTGGGGATGGTGGCATATTTCTTGGTCTACTCATAGATTTAGGGTGGCCTGCAAAACAAAAAATTAGTCAAAACTGATAAATTGAAAAATAAAAAATTAATTCAAATTCAAAAAGAATATGTTATTACATGTAGTCAGGGTGACTACCTCTTCCATTCTAATATTTATTATGGGTGTTGCCTCTCCCATTATGATTGTCCTTGTGGTAGTTTCCTCTTCCCCTCTTATTACCTTTGTGGGAGAAATAGTGGTGGTCGCACCTAAAAAATGAGTAAATTATCTAGTTAATAAACTACCTAATTATAAGAAACTTCAATTCAATAAAAAATATGTAAGGTGGAAACCTTTGATTTTGTTGGGGGGAAGAATCCTCAATAGAAATAATGTAACAGTCAACTACAAAAAAACAAAAATAAAATTACGGGAATATTTTTTTTCCATTAAATAATACAAGAAATAAATATTCAAGAAAATTTGGGTGAACCTGGAAGTGGAGATGAAATATAATCATATCTTGGGTGTTTGGAAATTCAAAATGAATTGAATGAAGACTACATGGACTCGGTATCTTTAGAGCCCTCTGCAACACGATGACCTATAGATGACACCTATTTTTTTATGGCATATGTATGTACTCTTACTCATAACAACTAATAGGCTATGAAATATTAAAATTAGAAATATGTATAAATCAAAGAAGGTGATTATTATGAAAACTAAACTTACTTCCTATTCATCAATAGATAAATAATTAGCTTTCATTTTTTAGTTGAGGTATGTGGGAATTGTAGTATTCTATATATCATATAAGACCTTGATGTACAAGACCAAAATATAGTTGGAGGATTAAATGATGAAAGTGTCCTTGAAAAAATCATAATTCAACTTAGCCCTAATCTTGTTGGATATAACCGTGCATTAGTCACATTTGATAGCTGATAAAAAATGAAGAATCTAGTAAATAGCCCAAAAAAGAATGCTTGATGGTCTTCCTTACAAAATAATTTTGGATTGGAAGAAATGCATAATATATTTGATAAATGGATTAGAGATTTTTTCAATGGAGATTCCCCTTCGGATCCGATTATCTACAATGAAAACAAAAAACATGCAATTATAATTAGGACATCAAACTAATTATAATAAATGGTTTAAGAATAATAAAAATATGTTAATATCATTAATAAATTTAACACTTACTAGTTAGGTCTATGAACAATTTGTAGACATACTCCAAGTGATTTTTGTCAACATCAGATAAGAAAACCTTGGTGCTAACCAGGCTTGCATTACAATGTAGAAGCCCTGCTAAATTGTGGATATTTAATGGAGAGGTGCCAAAAGATATTGATTTATTTTTAAATCAGACATGGAAATAGGTCTTAGTATGATTATAACATGAAACCAAAGATCTTAGTAGGTTATGATTGATGATCATGTCATATTGATGCATCTTTATAAGGCCTCTAAGTTTGCATTTATCTATCAAATCTACATAGGATTATAGATGCTCTACCATTTGGAGGAAGTATAGACATAATATATTCTTAAAAAGTAAGTTTTAGATGACCCTTTTTTTAACTTTTGTGGATATAGAAGCCATTGAAACTCTTCTATAGGCTTGGAAGTTGTAGGTTAAGCCTAAAAAGAGAGAGGGAAGAGAAATGCCTTAGAATAAAGTGTGAAAATGAGGGATCTATGGGGTATTTATAAGAAATAAAGGGAATTAGAAACAACTGATTGGTGTGACTAATGAGAGATAGTCATGTACCAATTTGTAACCACCCAACAGTAGACACATGACATCGATAAATAGCACACTACCACCAAGAAACACACTATCAGATGACAACAAGGTGTCAAGTAGTGGCTGCATGCTACCACATAACATCATGATTTTGTATGGTAACATGTTGTTTCCTGACATCATGTTGTCACCTAGTAATATGCTTTCAGGTGGTGGTATGGTATCACCTATCTGCATGATGTTTCTCAATAGTATTGTATCACCTAGAAGTATTGCATCACATGCTAGCATAGTACTATATGACATTTTAATGTCACCCAATGGCATAGTTACACCAAACATCATGATGTTGCATGGTGACATGCTGCCACTTGGTAGCTTGGTATCACATTACAACATGATGTTATATGAAATCATATTGTCACATGTCAGCATAGTGCCACCTGATAGTATGGTGTCACCTGATAGCATAGTGTCATGTGGTGGCATAATGTCATAAGACAACATAATATTACATGATAGAATAATCTCATTTGATAGCATGGTGTTGCCTAGCAGCACAATACTAAGTGGTATTAGATTAGTTCCTTGTCTCCATACAAGAATGCTACTAACCAATTATACATTAAAAAAAAATGTGATTTTATCCATCCTACACACACTAGGATTCAACAAGGCTATACAACTGATTTGTCTAAACAAACGTAGGGGTTTCCTATCATGGCCTCTTAAAATGAACCCTGATGATACTTAGAATGGTAATTTCATAGTCATGATCCACTTGAAGACCCAAGGAAAGAGTTTGGTCTTCAACATCATTATTTGTACCAACTACAAGGTGGAAATATGTTACTCTAATCAATGAACCAACACTAAAATCCCTTGGATTGAATATATGTTTCTCTAATCAACTAACCTACAGTAAAAAACCCTAGATTGGAAAGATGTTTCTCTAATAAATGAACCACACTAAAAACCCTTAGATTATAAAGATGTTTCTCTAATCAACAAACCAGCACTAAAAGCCTTTGGACTTCCCTTTGAAGCTCCATCCACTTTCAGCTTTTAAGAAACCTGACTTTGGAGGTAGTCAAGATGAAAATAAATGTCATTTCATGTCTTTCATATATACCTTCAAGGATGAAAAGCCTGAAGAGGGAATATAACATTGAGGCAACGAATTTATCAACTTAATATTCTAAGTATATAATGAATAGGATGAACCAACTGCATTCGAGATAATCACTTAAAAATGGTTGCTTCAATTTTTTCAATAATACATAAAAATTGATTTGAATCATCCCTAAACACCTATGGTTGTGTTCCCACCAAATGTTCCAATTGATAAGAAAGGGACTACATATCCAAATAGTGTAGAAGAGAGATGGATAATGCATCAACAATCAGGATTGGAAGACGTTTTTCATTGTTGATAGAAAATTCTAATTTAACTAAAGCTTCACGGTCACCCATGACATGTACTTGGAGACAAAATATTTTCAAAAGGCATGAAGGTCCATAAATATTATCCATCCGTAAATTTATTAGAGAGAGGAAATGAATAGGGTTCTCCTCTCCAATGTATTTACAAAATAACAATCTATGTTATTTTGCTTCTAGATTGTTGAACATTACTGATACTAGTTTTTCTTCTAGAGCTTTATTTTGGAGACCAAGTTTCTTAATACTTGCACCACCTTGACTTCTATGCTTTCAAACTTTGTCCCAACACACCAAAGGACATTTCCTTTGACTATCTAATCCTTTCCAAAGGAAATTACTCATAATTATGATAATCTTGTCCTCAACACCAGCATGTATTTTGAGTATTTAGAGAAGTGTTAAAACTCAAAACATTCCTAAGTTTGGCGCAACAAACACAAACACAAAATGAAAACCAAGGGAGGAAATAAAGTGCCTTACAACATGATACCCTATCCCAACACTATTTACAAATATATTACAACATGTTTCACACCTACAAGCTTTTTCTTGCTTAACAACTACTGCTAGGAGGCAAGTAATGGCCTACTAAACACTTGCAAACATCTCTCATATATAGAGGACGTTGAAGTACTATATATAGTGTACAGACAATGGACTTTGAAAACAACTAAGTGGAGAACACTTTTGGTGCATGTGGAGGACATTTTAATGCACTTTTGATGGAAGTTCATTGAATATTTAGATGGTCAATGGTCATAGAGAATCGATACAAGTGGAAGAAAATTAGAATATTCCAACTCTCCCCATTAATTTCTTCCACTTGTGTTAGATAACTATTGCTAACAGTTGTTGATATTATTCTTCTCCATTTAACGACTCCTACAAGCTCTTCTTCTACTTGATGATAGGGATATGATGGCTTATGAATAGACTTGAATTCTTTCTACACCTATTTTTTCTTTGTCATGAAACTTATACATAAGAGCTTCTTCGACTTCACTTGGTTTACCCTATCTCCATCAAACTATGTGATAAATAAGAAGACTTCAATATAACTTTAGTTCATAATGAATTGGACCAACTACATGGAGCACAACATGTCCTTAACTTAATCTGCAGTTATCATCACACTACATTGGGTTGGAACTCATACATTCTTTGAAATTGAAAACTCCTTCACTCCGCCTTTTTTACTAGGATGAAGATTTGGGCAAAGATGAAGGTAAACACATCTACTAGTGGAAGATAATTAAAATATTCTAACAAGAAGATAGGTGGGAAGGGAATTGAAAGTAAATTTGAGAAAGGCAATCCTCCTAAGAGAGTGAGAATTTTACCCTACTAAGATTGAGGTATTGCTGGAAATAATTTATGAAGTGATCAATCTTCACAATGCCTCTGAAGAATGGAAGTCCAAGATGCTAAAGAGGAAGAAATCTAACCTTAAAGCCCAGGATAGCAATAATCTGATGTTGAATAAACTAAGGAGTACTAAATAAAATAATACTTTATTTTTCTTCATTTATGGACTATCCAAAACCTGATGTGTAATCATCTTAGAGTTTCTTAAAATTTTGTACTTCATTTCTGCTGGCCTCCCAAAATAGAACAATATCATCCATAAACAACATGTGATAAAAATCTTTCAAGAATTATATTTCTTGAATACCATTAATTTGATGATTCTATAGTGCCCATGAGATGGAGAGCCCTAGCAATTTTATCATCAGAATGAATAGAAAATGGGATAATGGGTCTATTTGTCGCAAGCCTAAAGTGGCCTCAAATAATCCAAGAGGGGACCCTTCAACCAAAATTTAAAATCTTAGTGAGGAAATACATCCAAAAATATAGTCACACCACTCCTGTGAAAAATTGAATTTGACCAAAATCTTAAAACAAAATTGCCAATTAGCCGGATCATAAGCCTGGTTATGTCCAACTTCAAAATCATACCCTTTTGAATATTTGAGTGCAAAGAGTGAATGACCTCCTAGGTGATGATGATGAATTTGAAAATCAACCAGCAAGAGATGAAACTATCTTTTTCAGGTGAGATAGAAAAGGGAGATAACACTTTAATTTGAGGGATATGCCTTTGGAAATGATCTTATATAGCACTAAAAAGTGCAATGGGAAATAGATTCCTCAAATGCTTTCACAACATCCACTATAACCACATCCCAAAAAATCTTGAAGGATGGCACCTAAATATCCATCTAGATCTGGTGCACCTTAATAAGCATTATTTGTTAGGGAGTGTTGAGGCCTCTAAAATTCCATAAAATGTAGCTCATTATGAGGAAGGGAGAATTTCATCTCCCTGCTTCTCAGAAATGAAATGACTAATGATCCCCTTTATACCTAGATAGTTACAAATCTGAAATATAATTATTTCATCCCAAAATTCTAATGGTAAGGCAAATAACTAGATCTATTTGGGAGCCATTCTCAGATCCAAAGCTAAGGCATTGAAATTCAATACATAGGGTTGGAGATGTATCCCTTTAGACTCACCCAGATCAACCCTTGCAAGAAAAACTTCCTGTTAATTGTCCTTGGAATTAAAATTTATTACAAAGAAACCATGGGGCAAGTAGTACAAAGAATGATCTAGATTGAATATTCTCACACAATTCTCTTGAATTTTTTCCTTGATTGCCACTGTCGAAGAAATTTCCAGATTTGGGTAAGAGAGGACATATGATAAAATTATTTGGAAAGGATGTCACCAAAAAGATCAACCTGGATAGGGTTACCAAAATTTAGAAAAACTTCCTCACAATCACCCAGTAGTAGCAGTATCTACCTTCTAGACTTACGCTAATCATTAGCCCTAATGGAATTCAAACCAATGATATGATCCAATGAATGCCCTTCACTCGGTGCTTTCCACTCTCCACCACACACTACTTCCTAATATTATATTTATATTTAATTAAAAGTAAAAACTATATGTAATATTATATTTAACTATAAGTTAAAAAAAAATACTAATAAGATTTACAAATGTTTAAATTTAGAATTATGTTTACATTATTTAGAATTATATTATTTATTTTATGAAGTTATTAATTTTATCACTTTTTAAAATAAATTTATGTAAAAACCTTTTTATTTGAGGCATATATATTATATTCACAAATCTAATATAATATTCATGCCTCAAACACTATATCTCTCAACATATATATATATATATATATATATATATATATATATATATATATATATATATAATTTTTAATTATATCTAATTAAAAATAAAAATAAATGATTAATAATATGTTGTAATTTTTTTTTAAGATTCTTAAATGATAATAATTAATAGTCATAGAAATATTAGGTTTTAGTACATAATTTTTTTGGACTCAACAAGTTATAAAATATTATTTATTTTATATTATTTAAGAGTTTATAATATTAATAATTAATTAATATCATTTTATTGTTATTTTTATCTTTTATATTTATTTAGTATTTAACTAACATTATATTAGTATGTAGATGTATTAAATAAATTTATCTGTAAAATATTATAGATATCAATTTAATGTCATCGTTATTTTATTTTTTAATTAGCGATAGATAATATCAATCTAATTACATCATTATGTCAGACTTGAAAAATTATTTTTATCACAGTAAAAGGGAAGTCAAACTCCACAGTATACTTAATATATTGATTTTTTTTTAACAAAAAACTTATGAGTAACAATCAAATAGACATCAAATTTAAGGTTATTCATTAATTGTTATGCACTCACAAATATTACAACCCCTCACAATCCTAGACTACTATTTTAGAATACTTATTAGTATAGTAATTAATTATTATTATTTTATTATTAAAATTGTTATTTTTTATGAATTAACTTAATTAAATATTTATTTAATTAAAAAATCCCTTCCAAATTCAAGCAATCTATAAATACATAGTCATCTTAGGGTATTTAGTATTTATTTTCTAAACATTCTATTGAACAAAAAAAGACATGGGGAATGTTATTTGAAAACAAGGAATGGGGTGGAGAATGGTGTGGGGAAAAATATTTTAGAAGAGGGTTTGAACAATGAACATTGTGGGCAATGAGATTTGGGAATGAGTTTCAAATAAGGAATGGTGTGGGCAGATAATGTGAACTAGGTTGGGGAATAGTGTGGTGAAAGGTATTTTGGTATTTTAGTGTGATAATACCTAATTTTATTCAAAATCATTTATAAAAACACATGCATCTTAGTTTAGAAAAAAATAACAATGACATAGGTCCTAATTCAATTCAAGTGATTTATAAATACACATATATATTAGTGCATCTATTAAACATGAAAATGGGTAGGGAAAATGTTTGGGAAGGGAAGGGAATGCAGAACGATGTAGAGAACATGATTTGGTACTAATATTTAAACAAGGAATGGTGTGGGGGATGAGATAGGGATGGGGATGAAAACTACATTAAAAACAAGATATGAAATGAGCATGAGAGCAAGTAATTGTTCATGAAACAATATTAATGAATTTAATCATCTAAAGAATATATGAAAGAGCATTTAGCATTTATTTTGAGAACAATATTAGGAAGGAGGTGGGAAATAAGATGGGGATTCAAGTGGAGAATAGTGTGAAGAATGGGACTTTGGAACAATCAAGAGAATGGAGACATATGGCCCTAATTTGAATTCATGTCATCAATAAATAATTATGTATCCTAACGCATATAAATATCTATTAAACAAAAGATGGGGAATAGTGTTTGGGAATCATAAGAATGGGAAAATGTGTAGGGAGAGAGATTTTGAAATGAGTTTTGAACAATATATGGTGTGAATAATAATATTTTGGAATATAATTTTATCAAGGAATAGGGTGGGGAATGTTGTGGTAAATGAGATTTTGGAATGAGCATAAAAAAGGTAGAATTGTGTGGGGCATAGTGTTAGTGCATTTAGGCATCTAGAGAATATTTGATTTATAAAATTTGTAATTTATTTTGGGAATGGTGTGGGAAATATGATGGGAAAGGGATGGAAAATGGTGTGGTAAGCATGGTAGGGAATGATGTGGTTAATGTATTTTTAAAATGGGCATGAGAATGAGATTAATGTATTTACGTATCTAGAGAATATCTAAAAGAGGATTTAGAATTTACTTTCACAATTTTTTATTTCCTACTATTACTCAGATATATTTACATTATGATGTTCTGTCTGTACATTATATTGGAATATCACGCTCCAGCTAACATATAATGTAGAACTACTTATTTAGAGGGAAGTTATTCCATAAGTTTCACAACTACCCTCAAAATAGGGGTTATCATAGAGATAAGGTTCCTATTTTGCTTTTCACAGATATATTTCAACACATAATTTTAGTTACAAAAATTAGAATTAGGGGAGACACAAAACAAAATAGAGGTTCAACAATTAATTCAGACCACACAGAGATCAAACCAGACACTCATTAGCACCCATATTGGGACATTAGTGGTATTGGTCGCTATTATCCACTACAAGACACTATTGTCTAGTATCCAAAGCTTTGAGATAGTCTAGTTTATTCAAAGTAGTACACTAGGTACAATACAAATTTACATACATATAGTAATAGGTTTGGTAGTTATGTTAAAATTTAGCTTAAATTCAGTCATTTTAATTCAGATTCATACTAGTTATTAAAAATTTGGGGCATCATGCATGGCATGATCACTCATATATTTAGATTAGTACACATATTTAGCTATTACATACTTGAGTCAAATTTAGTATACTTAGATACCAAATAAAGGGCATGTGTGTACCACATAGTTTCCATATACTCAACTTCAGACAGGTTGATTAGATGGAATAGTAAAATCCATATCATTCTCCATGTTTTTTAAACTTTCTATCACATTACATGTTATTTCTAAATTAATGACTTACTCTATCTATAGTGGTTGGCATTATCGAGTGGCTTAGAGCCACCGAATATACCTAAGTGGCTTCAAAACAAAATACACAGTTAGATACTTTCAACACTTTATGCAGTATAGTTAAAGATGAATCTACTTCACACAAGGGGAAATGATAGATTCAAGACCTACTTGAGCTCTTGAGCCACCTACATAAGAGGGTTCAACACACTTACAGTCTTATCCAAGCTATTCATAGAGATCGGGATCCACCAAGTAGGGTGTAATGATGTAGTCAAAATTGGATTGAGTTCTTGAGCCACCGATTTAAGGATTAAGTAAGCCTTTATCTCAGTTGATGTTATTCAATGATATTATCACTATGCACTTTCACGCATGCATGTTGTCACTAGGTTCATGTATTAGTTTGCATACCTAACAAGGTGTTTTCATTCATTTCCTCTCTCTTTACTCAATTATTTCATTTTAGCATAGTCTTTTGCTTTTGGTCATTTCATTAGTAAGGATTGATTTTTTCATGTTTCATTGCAGGGCATTGCTTTTAATCATGTTTCACATATGCAAACCTTGATTCGTATATTCAAACTCAACTACACAGGTTTAACTTCCAAGGTAATTCCATGTATGCTTCTTTTTCATGTATTCTAGTCATTTCACTTTATTGCATTACTAGCATAAATGGGGGAAAAGTGCAATCACTTAAAAGTTGTAGTTGGATTATAAGAGTTTCGCTTGAGTTATCCTATCCCTAAGCTTTCCATTTAGCTATTATAGAGCCTCAGACTTGCATTTATATCCTCTCAATAGATCATGTTCAGTTATAGCTAGTCAAGACATAGTCCCTAAACTGTCACCTTTAACCCCAATCCAACTTTCCTATAAGTCTTG
>JARHVA010002202.1:2262500-2382500 GCA_037957365.1 Torreya grandis
TGGCATCAAGGTGGCAAGTGATTTGGGCATCCCACATAGTAATCTAGGTATAACTTTGATGGTTGCATGTTTGTGACTTTCCCATTTGAGCCCCAAAACACACCAATAGATGTATTTTATGTGTCCTTGTGATATTAAAATCTCATGGGGCTAAAATGGAACACCTATTTTCCCATCATCTATCATAAAGACACCAACAATAATTGATTTCCATGTGGGACACTGACAAAAAATCGAGATCTCTTTCATTTAAACTCTTTAGGAGCCTGCAATCCCATCAATGTGAGACTAAATTCGTAAGAGTTTTTCAGAAAAATGTTTGGCTTTGATCCTAACCATAACCCCTAGTGGGCTATGTGGGCCATCTTTAAAGCATATCTGATGCCACCCATACAACCCAAGCCTAAGCAACAACATGGTCCCTCCCAATACCAACATACACATTGGACCCTATTTTTTAAAACCACTTCTCTCAATAGTTTTGGGTGAGTGTGGGACTAAATTCCCATCGTTTTCTACACATTTATTCAAGTCCAATTGTGTCTATAGAGTTGCGCTGAGGCTGAGCTTGTGAGCTAATAAAAGAGGCTCTCGAGGTTGAAGATTATCCATGTGTCAATTGCCTCTACATTTAAATAATATCAGGGCTGACTCAACTTAGGGAGCAAATAAAATAAAGGATCAATGTTTCTTGATGAATAAAGAGTGTGTTTGGTGTCCTTAGTTAGAACCACAGTCAACTAAATGATGAGATCATACTATACTCAATAATTTTATATTAAATTCACTTATATAATCTATATAATATTAGTTATTATCTAAATATTATATAATATATATTATAATATTTTTATATATAAAAAATTAATTATATAAATATTACATGTATTATATTATGTATATATGTATTAGATTATATAATATATCTTAATATTGTTATATATATATATATATATATATATATACATATATATACATATATATATACATATATATACATATATATATATATATATATATACATATATACATACATATATATATATATACATATATATACATATATACATATATACATACATATATACATACATATATATATATACATACATATATATATACATATATATATATATATATATACATATATATATATACATATATATATATATATATATATATATATATATATATATATATATATATATATATATATACATATACATATATATACATATACATACATATACATACATATACATATACACACACACACACACACACACACACACACACACACACACACACACACACACACACACATATATATATGTGTGTGTGTGTGTGTGTGTGTGTGAACATGTGTTTCAACTATGCCATTGAAACATGCCCTGCAAAACCCATTTCTCATTTCACCCCTCACCCAAATACCATAGGTAGAGCCAAAGACTCAAAATAGTTTTGATCGATTGCATCAATCCCTGAACCCAACTCTTCGAAATATTAAAGCATGAAAAAATCTAGAAAAAAACAAAGTTTAAAAAGAAAGAGCTGCTGCCAATAAGCACCAATTGCAATGATTCTCAGACAAATGATCTGCATGAGCCCCATGAATGATGATAAAGGATGGCTGAATAAAGCAAGCATGACACCCCTCCAAAATCTATACACATAAGCCGACATCAAATGTCATTCAAAAATCAAAATTTACCACCTTGCTTAAAACTTCCCTTGCTTCCCTAACATTAGCCTCCTATCTGATTTCAAACTGCTCAATCCCAGTATTACCTAGAAAATCAGCCACTTGGTTGGCCTCCCTATAGCAATGCGAACACTTCTAGTTCTGAAATTTAAAGACATCACCCCACACTTTCTTAAGGATGTTATTCATATTCCAAGATTTAACCCATAATTTGGATAAAGTTTGAATGACTACTTGAGAGTCGTGTTCAGTTTCAAAATTGGATACACCACACTCAAGCGCTAGATCAATACCCACCACCAAAGCTTGGAATTCAGCTTCATTGTTGGTTTCATCTAATAATTTGAATGACACTGCTCTAATAAGAGACCAGCTACAATCCCTAATCACACAACCTGCTCTGAAAGAACTCATATTCCCTTAACAAGCTCTCTCAAAATTAAGTTCGAACCATCCTGACTGCAGAGCATACCAAACAATACCAACCCTATTCTTTTTCTTAATTTTACCATTACCATTTACAATTAACACATTAACAAAAGATTATATTATATTCTATTAATATTATATTATTATATACTATTATTTTTTCTAGCGTCATTGTGACTTAAAAAACTTAATCAAGCAATTTCAATATAATGGTAACGGGGAACACTGTAAGAGTATTAAAAAACGGATTCCAATCAAAATTTCCCAATATTTAAAAGAAATTAAAACCACACTTATCTCAAACAAGACCTCTTTAGTGATATTTTCCACCGCACTGTTCTGCGATTGTGGGCGTAGTTATCCATGGCAGCGTGGTGTGTTTCCCTTCCCGTCATCAATTGAAACCATTGCATATGTGTTGCTATGGAGTTAATGCCGGGTTCCGTTCAGCATAACAACATGACGCATAATTTCGATTCTGGATATTAGATTGGCTTATTCAGTATCTTGATTTATCAGCCGTTGCAGACTCGTGTGGCCAAGCCATGGTTTATTTCATTATATTAGATTGGCTTGGTGACTGAATTCTTTTCTTAACTCTACATATGGCTAAAGTTCCAACCAAGTGCACATGCCGGTAAAAAAATTTATAATTGTTAATATATATGTATGGAAGGCTTGTTTCTATGATAATAGATAATTGAATTGGTGTATGTAAATTTGTGGGAGGTGAATGGTCGGACATATGCAATCCAAGTATTTTGAATAAGATAATTGTACGTTAAATAGATTCCCGCTAGACACGTTGTTGGTTGAGACATATATATTGATATCCACCAAGTTTTAATATAAAGTAATTATCTATTTGTGTTTCTATTATTTAAGTATTTATGTCTCATTTGTTCATGGAAGCTCTCATATGTATATAGGCCCCTTTGGTTGAGGTTGCCTTAAAAAAAAAGTTAAAAAAGGTTTTCTTCTTATATAGACTGATTATATATACTAAAGTTTGACTAAAATCAATAGAATTCCAATTGGAATTCTCAGGGACGTAGATTGTAAAAAAGATCGTGGAATACATATTCCCTGTTCCAACACATATTTATATTATTAAATTTAATAGCACTTCATTATGTCCAGAGGCGTGTAGTTCATCTTGCATTCTGTATTCAATCAACGGTTCAAATTCATTTTGTTTATTTATGTAGTTGTTAATTGAAGAAACAGTTCCTGACATTCAAAACTTGGAACTACTCTGCAGACTATTCCCCGTATCATCTTAATATTACTCTCTTTATACTTATGTTAATATATGGTGGGTAGTCGTCCTTATTACAATTATTATTATTATTTAGCACGACTATAACGAGATTTGGGATTATATTACCAGAAAATATATATTATAAATTTAATTTGATTCATTGTTTTCTTTCGAAGCATGTTGATGTTATGAGTTTGGTGCTTTACTCCACTAAATTAATTGAAACAAACATATTTTAAAGAATACACTACATTTGATTTAGTATATTCACTATGATAAAATGTTGGTTATGTTGCATATTACTTATAAAAATTGAAAATATGTTTCTATGAAAAATTATTATGTGTTTAGTAAACATGCAATAAATAATTAATATATATAATTAAACAGTAAACAATATTTTATATATTTTATGTAGGGAAAAAATTAAATAATATAATTTTATTGTTAAATTGTTTAATGATAATAAGTGAAATTAGTATCATCTATAATACAAATGTAAAAAAAGGTGATTAAATTTATCATAATAAACATTTTTTTAAGTATACATTTATTTATCACTTATGTCACATACTTAAACAAATTATAAGATCATATTCATTCATAATGCTTACGCACCCCATTTTAAATTGAAAACATTAAATATACATCTAATAAATAAATTGTATATTTAAATAATTAGTAAACATATTCTTTAAAAAAATACATAATATTTATATTGTGAAAATGATAAATTAAAATAAACGTACTAAATATTTAAGTAATCATTACAAAATAATATATATTTATACATACATTTAACTCTATATATAATTATACATATAAAATAAAAATCAAGAAACAGTAAATGATTATAATATTTTTTTAAATTATCAAATGTGTATTAATAAGTTTTTTAAAATTACACATGCTAAAATTTTGTTAAATTGTAACAAAATAATTTAAATTTATACATACATATTATACCTTCATATCTAGTTATACATGTACAATTTAAAAAACAAAGTTTTTAAATATTATTAGTATCTTTTGATATAATATTTGATTGTCAACTGTTACAAATGTGAGTTAGTAAGTTTTTCTTTTAATATAATATTTGATTGTCAGCTGTTATAATTGTGAGCTAATAAGCTTTTCTAAATCACACATATAAAGTATTTAAGTAATTGTAACAAATTATATATATATATATATATAATTCAAAAAATACTTTTGCCAAATATAAAAATTATACATATTAAATACTAAGCATTTTAAAATTACACATACTAAGTATTTAAGTAATTGTAGCAAACATCATAGTTTCATTGTTGTAATTCAAATATGTTTTTTGTCGATTCCTATTTGTAAGAAACAACGAGTACTAGTTTGATGATAGGAAAACAATACTATTGACTTCAAATAAGTTTCTATTCTATCTTATAAAATGTAATTATTTTTGTACTTTTAAAAAATAGCATTCCCACTTTTATATAGATTTTTTCTATTACTATGTTCAAATATGCATTCTTAGAGTTGCTTATATAGTGTTATATATTATTTTCTATAAAATTGTATGTATTTAAAAATTCATAGCATGTGGGGAAAAAAATTATACTATTGTCCAACTTGGAACATATACTTACAAGTGCCTTCTTAGATAATAGAAGTTGGTAGTAGCAAAAGGGTGTTGAATCCTACGATGCTCTCCTAACACATCCTCAGTTGGATGTTAGACTATGTATACGGAAGGGTTTTTTGTGTAAGTTAACAAGGGATCCCCCTCCACCTCGCCCCCACCCCTCACATATGTTTAATACCTATATTTGGTATATACTTATTGTAGATAGTATTCTTACAAAAAAAATCATGTTTGATTTCATAGGATGAATCCATGGTTGAATCAACATGCCATAATTGAAAAACTAGACATATCTTTCACAGATTCAATTATCAACCCCTCAATGTGACAAACATTTGTCTATCATTTAAAACTAGTACATTAATTGTGAATGACAATCAAATAAAATAAGGGTAGTGTAACTAGAACAACATCTATTTTTCTACACATTTTCTTGGTGATGATGATAGCATGGTGACTCCTAATGTAGATGGAAATACCAAAAGTAACATTAACATTTGTGAACATCCACTCACATTAGATGCCCAAACTTCTTTTCTATCTCATATATAATTGATTTCAGGCTATGTAATAATCGCATGTAAAAATATTTCAAACATGACATCAATGCATCTTTTGCATGACCACATTGTATAAAACAATAAAATTATTTATTTCTAGACCTTATGGAAAGGTTTCACACAACACATTTGGAGCTCGAAATAATGTATAAAATTCTTCTCAAAAAGGCATTTGACCAGCATTGTCGGCGCCCATGTAACCAATAATTTACATTTTCTTCTAGGTGTTATAAATCTTATAAGATATTATACTTTGTTACATAATACATATTTTAAAAGTATTCTATCATGTTATTAATAGTACATTGTCATTCTCTCAATCATGTCATCTTAGTATTTTTATATATGCTTATCTTTTACATTAGATATATTATATACAATCTACTATGGTATCCAAAGCTAATAGATGCAATCTAAGATTAAATCATTCCTTGAGATAATTATGGGGAAAACCAATTCATAACTACAAATCACTACTTATCCATTTACAATATCAAAATAATACTCTACCCTATGATTTTGACCACACTCAATCACAAAGAATTCATTTTGAGTCTGTGATACTTATGTCTAATATTTCTCATATATGCCCACTTTATTATTTTCTTGGATTTATAAACATGATTAAAATAAATCTACAAATAAGATGATTTTCATCATTGTGTTCATCATGTTGAAATATTTTATATTAACTTTGTATTTAGAAAAGGGAAAAAATATTATAAAAAATAATAAAGAATAACATCTTCCAATAATTTCTAATTCATTACTTCAATAATTCCATGTTGACTAGAAGATTGAACATATCAACTTAATACATTCCAAATAATTTTAGTAGTAATGATTCCACATTAAAGTAGTCTTCACAAAAATAGATTTGAAATATATTCAACCAATTACACACACACAAACATTCTCAGATATAATTGATTCTAAGCAATGTAACAACCACATGTGTAAAACATTTTAAACATAAAATCATTGGATCTCTTGCATGCCCACATTACAGAAAATGACAAAGCTCATGTATTACTATACCTTATGGAAAAGGGTTCATTTAACACATTTTGACCTTAAAATAATGTATAAACTTCTTCATGAACAACCTTTTAATCAACACGATGTGGGCCCAAGTAACCAAATAATTACAGTTTCTTCTAGGTGCTACAAACCTTATTGAATGTTTTAGTTTTTTACATATTCCATATTTTAAAAATATACTATCACGCTATTAATACTAAAATATCATCCTCCCAACCATGTCATCTTAATATTGATACTTAGGTTTATCTTTTACATAAAATCATATATATAAATAATAGTAAAATACTTTTGTTATATAATATCTATTATTAGTAGTTTAATAATAATATAATATATATGATAGATTATATTATATTATTAAAATATAAATATATTATACATTTATAATATTATAGTGTATACATTATTTTTTAAGTATAAAATATATTTATACAACATATTATATATATATATATATATATATATATATATATATATATATATATATATATATATATATATATATATATAAAATAATAATATTCTTTATTATTATAAAAATATTATATGAATTGCATTATATTGTAGTATAAATGCATTCTACTTACATTAGTATGGAATATTTGATATTCATTATACTTGGATTGCAGTTTCATTTTCTATACATGTTTGTTATCAAATATATTATAACAATGATAATCAATATTGTTACATTTATATGAGTGATTTACTATTCATTGTATTAATATTAATTATTTATTTCCCATGTTTTTTATCTGACATATTTTAGCAGTATGATAACCAGGAACCAAAACAATTTTAGTGACAAAAAGAGACCCCACATGGTCTTTAAGTATCAGAAAAACTAATAGGAAAAAAATCAAGAGAAGATTTTTTTTTAATTCATATAATGCACCATATAATACCATGGCTTACTATCCATGGAATAAAGTAAAACATATTGGAATATTTTTCTTTGATGATTCCTCTTAGAATTTTCATAATAGGCATTAAAAGTAAAAATATAAATTCAAGAGGATTCGGTCTTATTTATTACATAATTGATGATTCCTTGAGGTATGATCATGGCCATATATTAATTCAAAATGGCATAGATGTTCCTAACCCAAAGCCCAAATCATAATACCCAAATAGAGCAAAGAAAATTTGTAATGTTAAACAGTTTATATCAAATTGATTTATACAAAAGTTTAATATGTATTGCATGATATACTAAGATTAGTTTTTATATATATTTTAATCATGCTTATTTGTACATCTAATTTAAAAATAACTACATGGTACACAAATTACAATATCATACCAAGTACAAGACTGTATAGAATACTATGCATTCAAAACTCTTACAATGTTCTACACTAATTTTTTAACTTCCAATAAAAATATCTTCATATGTAATATAAAATATATTTCTATAAATTATTATAATTTTACTTAAAAACATACATTTCTCTAAATACTAGTGTTCAAATCATCTATTTTTTGTAATTCTAAGAAATCTTAGACCATTTGCTTAATATAATATATATTTTACCATTCAATCAAATACAAATGCATTGAATCAATGTACATATATACATTTGAACTCCACAGACATATTTATAGCTCTATTGGAGATATTTATTACATTCAACCATGTTGTCATTTTTATATTACTTGCATTTCTAGATAAAAGGATGTTATTTCAGTTACTTATATTGGCTCTTATATAGCTATCTAATAAAACTATATACAAGCACATCCCATAATCTTGTATATATAGAAACAACCTAATTCAATAATGGAAATCATGGAAAAAAATTGATGTAAGTAGAATCTTAGAATCAACATATAAGAGCAAAAACATAGGCACAATACCACAAATTTTAATTAAAGATTTACATCCTTATAAAAATAACTAGATTATAGATGGCAAGGTGCTTAAAAAGGGCATTCTCTATAATTACGCAAATACCAATGGCCCAAGATAGCTATTTAGCTTCAAAATTATTGATAATGAGGGTGATGACATCATTATTAATTCATTTGGTGTGGTTGTACGTCATTACTTCAACCAGGTTCAAGTTGGGAAGATATACTCTATTTCAAGTGTAACTTTGAAATATGCAAACAAATAATATAATCAGACTAAAATTGCATGTGAAATTATGCTTATCATGGAATCAACTATTAAACATTATTTTGAGGAAGATCCCACTATTCGACTATATTAGTTTTATTTTAAATAAATCAAGAACATAAAAGATGTGATAATAAACACAAATATTAATAACATTGCTATTATTATTTATGTTACTTCTAGTACCAGTTTCATGGGGAAAGATGAGACTTCGACTATGAGAATAAATTTTTAACTACAAGATAAATTTGATTGTGAAATTAAAGTGTCCCTCTAGGGTGATGTCTATGAAGAAAAGGGAAATTATTTACCTAATTTATGTTATCAAACTACATAGCCTCCTCCGATTCTTGCCATTAGAAAAGGCATAATTTAGACATATAATAGAAAGATAATAGGAATAAACTTAGACACATGGTTCTTAATTAATACAAATATAATTGAATCACATTAAATAAGAATATGGTTTAAGGAGAATGGTCCAAAACTACCAGCCTCATCACTAAGTAGAACAATTACTAAGCTTAAAATAATTTTAGAAATACATCATTTGGGGGGTTTTAGAAAATTGAATACATTTATATTAACCTCTATAGTCATACACATTAGAATGACCAATTTTTTCTATCCTAAATGTATTTATATAATAAATAATAGACAATGTAAAAATAAATTAGTTTAAAAAGATGATGAAACTTGTCATTGTCAAAAGTGTAACCTTGACGTAAAGGATGGAAAAAGTGAGTATAAGTAACTTTTAAATTTTATATTAGAAGACACAATAGACACCATAAGGACAAAAAAGTTTGATGATGTTACTGATTCAATTATGGGTATCATAACTTCAGAATTATAGTATCTATCACCATCTCCTGATGATGCTTAGGAGGTTATTAAAAAAGTTCTTTTTTGAAAATATCAATTCATTGTGTCTATAAAATTAGAATTGTATAGTAACAAGGAAAAATGCACTATACTTTACTAAGTGTATGTAAGGATGAATCTACACCACCACATGATATTCTACTTAATGTGTCTAATGTAATTTGATACATATATGCAGCCAACCATCGCTGGTTAGCTATAATTTTTCTTTGTTCACATATGTACAATCTATAGATACAATAGTTATTATTGTCCTACTACAGTCATGAAGAATATATTATTATCCCTTTTTTGGTACCTAACCATGTGAAAACATTTGGATGTTGATATTCATAAATATAATACTAAGATGTTTATTTTCAAATATTTTCTTTTATGTATCATATATTATTTCCATAGTAAAAAAATCACAAATTGTGTAATAATTATGAAACTAAACTATTTCTCATTGTTAATGTAGGCATACATGGAAAATTAAAATTTAAATAAATGGGCCCAATTAAATTACACAAGCTAAAAGGACCAAATAAATACATGTTGGAGACTTCAATACAAAGCACATATAACAAATATCTACATTGTTATCACTAATGGTGATATTACAAAAGTCCATAAAATATTTCATGTGAAAACACTTTATACTCAATAAATACATGATTCACTTGAAACAAGTTATTTCAAACTATCCAAATAGAAAATTACACTGTCATCCACAATTTTCACCATTGAATTACTGAGAAAAATAACAATTAGTTTATTATTGTTAATAACATGGACTGATGAATACAACCTACAACTTTGTCAAACTTGGCACAAGTAGATAAAATTATTCTTGTTTGGGTCAACCTAATATTATAGGTAACACACGTATGTGGTGGAAAATACAAATATATTGGCCACACTATTATATTTAGTAGGATATCTCCTCCATTATCAGAACTTACCCTATCGAGCTGATTATCTTGATATCCTAGTGTTATGAAGAATTGGATTTAGAAAACGTATTACTTATTTGTAATTAGACTGTGTGTCATGGAAGAGTTTCTTTAAAATTTTTAAAATAATCCCTATTATTCAAATTTTTATCTCAAAAAACAAGTACTAGATGTCCTACCATCAAAACCTACTGGTATCTCCTTTCTCTTTTAACACACCACTCTGGATACTATATATTAAAAAATCAATGATGTAGAGTTTTATAACAATACAAATACACCTCCATTCCTTCACTATCTTCAAATATCATATTTTTTTACTTCCCTTCCAAATTCACAAAGACAAGTTGATGAAATAAGGGACTATGTGAACAACCCCAATAATTATAATCCAACCGTTATTTATTAGCTCATCATCGACATGTCACCCATCAATGAGTAGAAAATCCAAGTATTATTTTCTATATAATTTCCTATTCTTTTTCCAATGGGTGTTTGCATGTATCGACAACCTCATATTAAGAGAGTGTAACTCTATGAATATGTTTTACACCTACTTAGATATAAATATAATTAGTTTGGAAGCCAGCCATGATTTTAATATTTCTTTTTGATTATCATGATGAGACACTAAACATAGAAAACATATATAGTATTCTATAAAAAAATCTTGAGGATAAATTCCTAATTACAATTTTAGACATGCACATGCATCTAAAATAATTACTTGTTATAAACATTAAAGATCAACTAATACATATTGAGTTTTATCTTAGAGGCACAAATTCATTTTGGTATAAATAAAAGATTGAATTAATGGATATGGTTAAATAATTAGGATCACCCACAATATTCTTCACCTTTCGTGTAATAGACAATAGTTTGATATATCTATATAGAGTCATGCAAATAACACAATCATCTCATGTAACTATTAATTCATATTATAGAAATCAAATTACAAATACACATCCTAAATATTCATATATAAATAAAAGTTTTTCAATTTTCTGTGATGAAATTCTTCATAAGAATTTCCATAGCAAAGATAATCAGTATAGGTAATCAAAATCAACATAAATTTTCAAACACTTAATAGATATTGAAAATACCTCTATAACCATTAATAACAACTCTATGATTTGTTCACATGTATGAATGGCAACACAAAGGCTCAACACACATCCATGGGTTTCTATGGTTATAAAATACACCTAACATCGACACATTAGACTCGGATGATCTTGGTCAAGTTAATTTTACAAGGAAATTCTTCGACCATCATGTAACTACATGGAATCCATGTAACATTTATACAATCCATACTAGAATACATCATTATAATCTTGATGATCCATTCTTGCTTACCACCAATTAAATATTTATTGTCAGTCCTACTACAAATTATGAGGAACTTTTGAATTGAGTATTGTGCCACACCAAGTTTAATGAATCAACATGTCTATGTAAAAAAGGCACTACTTTTGAATGTAGGTATAGAGTCCTATGGCCATTATAACTAACCTCAAACATGTTTATCAATGAAAAATGGTACAAAACTTATCTACCAAGATGAAATAATGATAGATTCAATATCCAATGCATGGCAGGCAAATGTATATTGCCAACCAATTATTTGTCACCATGCTATGCTCAAATATATAGTAAAGTATGTGGAAAACTGAAAAGAAATGTAAAAGCTATCACCATATGCTAACTAAAATATCATCTACATTGGTAATATAAATCCAAAAAATGATGACACATAACAAGTTATTCTCTAAAAATATTGTTGATCATGACATATGTGTATAGGAAACAAGCCACATGCTACAAAAATTGACTTTAACAGTTTGTAGCCAAACATTTGTTACCTTGTTTTTTGGAAAATAGACCTTAAATTAGGTTCTAAATATTGTATCTATAAAGGATATATTGCCATTTTTCATTCATACTTATGTATATCACCCTTATTTCTTATACGTCACCCCACTCATTTAAATAGAAAGAGCTTGTTCTTACAACAGTCTAATAAATAGTAATAAATGGAGACAATCAACCATTCATGTTCGGTAAGAATATAATATTGTATTCCACTAGCTAGTTAGGAAAAAATTAATCCTAAAATATACTAAATGATTTTTTTTAAAAAAATTAAAAATATATATTTACTACATATTTGTATATATAGTCTATAACATATTTTTTGATTAATTTCAATGACCCAAAATCAAGATATTTTTGTTTATCATAATAATGAGGTTAATGCTGACATGTGTGGATGAATCAGAGAAGGTAATCATATGGGTTTGTTTAATTTTGGACCTAGTTTGTTTATGCTAATTTTTATATCATGTGATGTAGTGAATCAAAAGATATGTAGATGTAAAGTTGGGCTCCTAGGGAGTTTGATTGTGTTTTCCCATACTTAGCCAATTTTGTAATAAGGAAAAAAGATTCGAGTGATCATTTTGATGATGTGATATCTTTCACATGTGAAGGTCTTAGGAGAAATTGATCATATGGGTTTATTCAGGGTTGATCATAGTTGATATCCACTAGATTTGAGATCATCCAATGAAGCACAAAAATTTTTAGGGATGATCAAAGTTGGCCTCTCAAGTAGATTTGGACATAGTTGGCTTTGTAATAAAATATTTTGAGAAGATAGTTTAATGGCATTATACATCATATGTGTGAGGGTTCTAAGAATATCATGTCATATGGTTGGATTCTCCTTTATGACGAGATAATCTGATCCAATTTTGAGTTCCTATAAGTAATCATAGTAAAATTTATTAAGCATAAAAAATGGCTACTCAGGTATATTGAAAGGGTCCCCGAGTGGGAATTTTTATAGTTGATTAAATGGTGAGCATTGATCGATAAAGTCCTAACTAATCTATAGATATCTATAGAGTATTTTGACTCAAAGTTCCCTTATTGAATGAGATGAGGTCAACTGTCAGATGTTTAACATTTGGATTTGGTGTTCTATGCATTAAAGCTTGGACAAGATTAATGGTATGAGATTGATCTTGAGATGAGAGCTCATGAGATCAAAAATTTTGTTTGAAGGTTAATTGTGATCATTGTTATTCAAATATTTAAATTTACAGAGGGAAAAACTTGAGCTCTATGATATAATCATATCTTTAGATAGAAGACAAATTTTCTCATGTAGTAAGAAGGAAAGTGGTAGAGGACTCTAAGATGCATCTGGATATTTTCATTTGAGCATATGAAATTTATTATAGATAAATTTATTGAGCTTAAAAGTTGACTGTGTTTTTGTGTTTCTTCTACAAGTGACCTGAAAAGGATATTTAAGCTAGTACTAATGTTGTTTTGATGTCTCATGATGAAATAACTATTGGATCATATTTATACTCTATTAGGATGCCCTATATGGATTTTTGAGGTGTGATAAATCTATATTGAGTATGAATAATTCTTAATAAGTTGACTGTGTGTTCATTTATGGTGACTCTATGCACGAAGTCAATGTTTGAGTTATTTGTACATATGTAGAGGTAAGTTAATTTGATTGTGATATTTTGAGGGTGTTTAAGGGGACACAAAGAGTGGACCCATTTACTTGAAATTGGTCCGATGTTCTTATTTTGCTTGAGGGAGTGATAAAGGAGTGAATGTGTTCACATAAGACCTATAAGGGCTATAAGGGCCTTATTAAAAGGTGTAGTTCCTTAAGGGTGACCCATAGATGTTATGGATGACCTATGAAGATTGTATTGAGGCATGTATTTGTATAATAATTGCCTTAATTAATAATGTATTCTTGAAAGCTGACCAAGGTAGTGTTTATAAATATTGCTCTATATATATTGGAACCAAAGATGTTGAGTTGTAGACTCGTATAACTTTGAGAGGAGTAAGCATTTAAGTGAAGAAGAGAAGAGGTTGATCATGCCAAATGGTTACGTTGATGAGTATAGAAGATTGAACACTATGAATATGACATGTAGGTCATGTTTCTGATGGGTAATTAGTTCTCTTTCAGGCAAAGCATGAGTGAAGATTGCTAGATTGATCTAAAAGGATGTCTTGGATGTCTTGAGAATGAGCAAATGATTGTTGGTGTCTATGAGAGCTTGGTGGCTAGTTTGAGAGACTGATAAAACTATGGATAGTGTGTATGACAATATAATCATGTTGTTAAAGCTATAATAGAGTTGTTGCTATGAAGAATGCATTGAGTATGCAAAGTTGAAGAGTGGGGATATTTAGGATATGTATTGTGTCATAATTTATCTTTGTATGTTCCTCCAAGTATGTAATGTTCTTTGATCAATAGTGAGTTTTTTTGGTTATATATTTGTTTTTGTGAAGGTGAAGTGTGATAAGTAGTGGTCCATCATCAGATGTTGTAGACATCAATTCAAAGGTGGAGTTGTTTATAGGTGTTATTGTGGCAGCTCAACATCTCAGGTGGTTGTATACTCCTTGCAAGGTAAAACTTGATAAAAGGTCTGGTTTTTATTGTAGCTCAAATAGATAGGTGTGGTACCACCTTATGGGATTGGATTCTCATTAAATAGGGATTGTAGTTCCTTAATCAGTTACAGTTGGTCTAAATTGGTTCTTATTTTATAAGACAATAGTCAAATTTACGTTTCATTGGGTTTTATTCCACAAGAGTGTTTCCCACATATGACATGTGTTATGTGATTGATTTTGGATTGTATTTATTATAAATTTCTATGAATGATGTGTATGATTCATGAATACCTATGGTAATTTATTAAGGAATTGTAAAGATTAGAAATTAAGTTTGAACTAAAGTTGAAATATTTGGGGTTACTGATTAATCCCCCCTCTGAGTGATTATACCTCTAACTATTGGTATCGTAGTGGGTCCCTTGGAGGAAGCCTAATAGCTTGAAGATGATCCTAAGTAGGTACAAAGAAGGATAATAAATTGAAGAAAGAAGATCAATAGTGAAAGGTTGTGATCAAGGCACTTGAATAACAAATATGTACTTTAAAAAATGATGCCAAAGATGATGAGAATGCTATGAATGATCTCAAGGTTCATCTAGCAGACTCCAAAATAAATTTATGTTCAAAAGAAAAGGACATCATATTTGATAAAGAATCTTACCATAACAATAGAGAAGATGATAGTAAAGAAGAAAATAATTTTCAATAACCTATCAAATATATTAAAGTATAAGAATATAGATTTAAAGGCATGGCCAATAAGGTTAAAAAGGATGAAGAGAAGATCACTATTATTGATGATCAGTTAAGAACTACAAATGCAAATCTGAAAGCAAAATAAGATGAGTGCAATCAACTGAAGGTTGAAATGAATTCATTGAAAATTGAGCATGATCCTATTATAGTCAAGTTACATAAGATGGAAAGTAAGTATGATAAACTTGAATAAGTGAATACAAATCAGAACTTGATGAACAATGTTATAAGGTTGATCAGACAACATAATGCTGCAAGGTATGCTAATTTATTTCATGGTCATTGTTATATATGTAATAGGTATGGTCATAGAGCTAAGAAACATAAAAGGAATTCAATCAAGAATGTATCCTCATGGAGCCTTGTAAGAAGAAGAAATTGGTCTTGGAGAAATCATAAATTAGATCAGTCAAGAGGTATATTGAATGATGTTATTTGTTTCTATTGACATAAGAGTGGAGATATTGCTAGATTGTATCTAAATGGTGTTAAAAGGTATTCTAAGTATGTCAAAGGATATAAATATCCTAGAAGGGATGAGAAAGGACAAAATCAGGTATGGAAACTAAATTTTATCATTACCAATTCTTTTAGTCATAAGGATGATAAGAAAGTTTCTTTAGAAGGCTATGTTATAAATCAAAATAAGCTCAAAGGTCAAGTTGGTAAGTTGGCTACAAAATAAAATAAGAGTCAAAATTTTGTATGGAGATCTGAGGTAATAAATACTAAGGATACTAACTCTTTTGAGTCCAAAAGTCTTGATGGATTATTTAACAAGGTATAAAAAGAATCAGAAAAAAAAAAAAAAAGTCAAGGTTTTCTGTTGATAGCTTTGGTTGACAAGTTTCAATCAAAGAATGTGTCAAATATCTAGTTAGAAAAGGAAAATCAAAAGTCTACTCATGTTGAAAATAGAGAAACTAGTCTCAAGGAGAAGACCAAGGTACTGGCTAAGGCTAGTTCTGAAGTGTGTATAGATCCAAGTGAACATCATGTTGTTGCTGACCAAGTTTCATGCAAAGAACATTAGTTTTTAGTATCTAGTAATGGGATCACATAATACAAGGTGGATTATTTAGATGAAAATGTATGTAATGAATCTGTGTTGTCTCCATGTGTTATAAATTATATCTTATAAGAGAAGGAGAGTGATATAGAAAAATAACTAGTTATCATAGTTAAGCCAGAGAAGAAGAACTATAAGTATCATATGACCAAAGAGGAGAAGGAATATGATGAGATGTGGGAAAATATTGATTTCACACCGTGGTAGAGCATTGTGGTGTAGAGGGGTGTCTTTGTCTAGGCTTTAAGGAGACAATTGTTAGTCAGAGGAATCTTGGTAGCTGTCAGATATTGTTTGGTGAGAAGATATGAAAACAAGGTATGTTTGTGCATTATTTTTATATATCTATCTATTGGATAAAATAAGTTTGTGAAGAAACTTAGTGGTCCTATCTTGAGAATGAGTTTACTTGTTGATCATGGTTTAGATGTTTTGGTATAAAGGTGAGTTTAAATATCTATCTACATATCAGTTTATGGTAGATGTTAGTTGTGTATGCCATGAAAGTTTATAGTTTTTTAAACATGAGGTATCTATATTTGAGTATTGACTATTATTGGATAGTATTTCAAGTCTTGATTGAAGATATCATGTCCTTAATGAAGCATGAAGTTAGAAAAATATTTGTAAATAGTCAGGTCCAAGGATCGGAGGATTGAATAGTTGAATTTGAGGAAGAAGGTGTGTAAAACCTTTTTGGTGTGCTCAAGATGATAATGCCATTTATAAAAGGTATTTGGTTAAGGGGGATTAACAAGTTTATGAGCCTATTTCAAAACTTTATCAAGAAGCTGTAGTATAGAGTCAAATTGGGTGGTTTCAGGAGGCTTAATAATATTGATGCAAATATGAATAAGTGTATAGTTAAAAAATGTATATGCAATTTCTTTTTGATGTGCTCTAGGTGTTTTTGAGGTCTGAAGGTATGATGTACCAATTGAAGATTTCTGAGGGCTCTCAGTTTTCTCTGCTTTTGGTTTAAGGGAAAGCATGCCTAAAATGGGTTATAGGATCTATGGGTTATAAAAGTTATGAAATGTTATTTTTTTGGTCTTGAAGTGTGTGATGGGTGTCTTTGGGTTTGAAAGAGGTTTCATAGGTGTGCATTGACTAGAAGTAGGTTCGTTGACCCTTCTTATTTTAAAATTTTAGGCTTCTGGGCTATACTAGAAAAGTGGTTAGACTTATGATTTGAGGTCTAATGATTATTAATATGTTGAATGGACCAAACGGGTGGTCAAATCAACTTTATATAGATTTAAAAGTTTGTGGTTCTCAATTTATTCAAGTTTTTTTCAATATGGAGGGCTAATTAGCTAATAGGTTTCTAATGGAAGTATGTTATAGATGATGGGATTGGTGATTAAAATTGGTTTACTTGAGGGGGAATATGAGATTGCTCTATATATGAAGTTCTAGGTCTTGAATATATTTTTACTAAAAATTATGGGCTCTGCAAAGTTTTAAGTAGGTATATAAGGAGGCTATATAGGCCTAGTTTGAAGAAGAGTCTTTTTTGCTTAGTTTCTCCAAAAAATAAAGGTATGAGTATCTGAAGGTATGTTATCAGGGTGTTTCATTGCATATTTCATATTTTTTATAGTTCAAGTGCATAATAGGTGGTCATGAAAGTATCTTGAGAAAGAAGGTTGGTAAGCTTGTATGGTGATTCGTCATGGTGTGTGGAGATTTGAAGATGATCAGAAGGTGAAATTTCTCAAAAATTTTAGGGGGAGTCCTTATTATATGTTTATTATCTTTTTATGTCTTCGAGGTCCTTATGTGCCCACTTTGTCATTATGTCAAAGGGGGAAAATGTTCATGTTGGGGAGAAAGTTCCTGGTGTAGGATTACTTTGAAGAGAGAAAAAGGTGAGCTATATATTGCTATATTTATGGGTGTTAACATCAATGAAAAATGGGGAGATTAGCAGAGAGGTGTCATGATGATGTCATAGATATGATTTGGTGAGTAGATGAAATGATTTGATAGCTTAAGTGACAATGAAAAAGTGTACAAGGTGCTTGTTCTTGTATGCTTGAAGGTGGCTTCGTTGATCTTCAATGTTGACATGGATAGAGATGTTTAGGGATGAGTATGGTGATTAGATCATGTGAAAATCATCATATAAGATGTTATCTTTTCTTTGAAAACTTTTTTACATAAGTGGAATTCATCTGGTTGATCATAGTTTTCATCTAGACACTTTGGGTCTAGTGGTATAAAATATAAGTTAGTAGTTTGATGACATCACCATTGCGACATGAGGAGTCAAGGCTAGATGGTCATATGGTTGTGATCAAAGTAGTCCCTAGTTTTTTAATGCTAAATATCAACTCATGCATCAAAGCATAATTAAATATATGAGGGTGCAAAGTTGGATTCTCAGATAGATTTCATTATTTTCCCATACTTAGCCAAATTTGCAAAGTGGCTGGAAAGAGCTAAGTAATCATGTTTATGAGGTCAATGCTCACACATGTAGATGATTCAGGAGAAGGCAATCATATGGGTTTGTTTAGTTTTAGACATAGTTTAGTTGTGCTAATTTTTAGATCATGCGATTGGGATGTAGCATGTCAAAATATATGTAGATGCAAAGTTGGGTTCTCAAGGAGTTTGACTGTGTTTTTGCATACTTTGAAAATTTTTCAATTTGGCAGAAAGAGCTAACTGAGCATTTTGACGATTTTGTATCTTTCACGTGTGAAGGTGTCAATAGAAATTGATCATATGGGTTTGTTCAGTGTTGAGCATAAATAATTTTCACTAAATTTGAGATCATCTATTGAAGCATGACAAAATTTAGGGATGATCAAAGTTGGCTTCTTAGATAGATTTAGACATGGTTGGCTCTGTGATAAAATATTTTGAGAAGGAACTTTAAGGGTATTATATCTCACATGTGTAAGTGTTATAGGAATAGCGTGTCATATTTCTAGATTCTATTTTGTGAAGTGAACATCTAGTCCAAGTTTGAGTTCCTATGAGTAATCATGGAAGAAATTATTAAGGAAAAAAATGGCTACTCAAACATATTGAAAGGGTCCACATACATAGTCTTTTTTTAAAGTTTTAAATCTTGAACAAGATCGATCGAGCATAGTTTCTCCAAGGAGTGAAGAGGAAGAAAGATGAGGATAGGTACACAATGTTTAATGACTAAGCAAAGGTACAAGATAATGATCCAATGGTGAGCATTGATTGATAAAGTCCTAACTGATCCACTAAGATCGATAAAGCATGTTGAGTCAAACTTCCCAGATTAATTTGGTGGTATATAGGTTAACACTAAGACAAGATAGATTATGTGATATTGATCTTGAGTTGAGAGTTCATGAGATTTGAACATTTATTTTGAAGGTTAACTGTGACCATTGTTATTCAAATATTTGAATTTACATAGAGAAAAACTAGAGCTCTATATTTTAACCATATATTTTGACAAAAGATGAATTTACTCATGTAGTAAAAATTAAAAGTGGTAGAAGACTCCAAGGTAGATCTAGATAAATTGATTTGAGGATATGAAATTAATTATAAACAAATATATTTATTCTAAAAGTTGATTGTGTGTTCATGTTTGTTCAACAAGTGACCTGAAAAAGATATTTGAGATTGTATTGCTATTATTTTGATGCCTCATGATGAATCAACTATTAGATCATGTTTTAGAATCTATGATGATGCTTTGTGTGGATGTTGGAGCTGTGATCAATCTATCTTTAATATGAACAATGGTTAAGAATTTGACTATGTGTTTGTTTATGGTGACTATTTCCATGAGGTTAGTGTTTGAGTTGTTTGTATATATGTAAAGGTAAGCTAAGTTGACTATGATATTTTGAGGATGTGTAAGGGGACATAAAGAGTGGAACCATATAGTTGAAAGTGTTTTTGGATTCTTTTTTTCTCAAGGGAGTGCTAAAGGAGTTAATGGGTTCACATGATACCTATACAAGATACAAGGGCCTTATTAAAACATGTAGTTCCTTAAGGGTGACTCATAGATGCTATGGCCAACCAATGAAAATTGTATTAAGCCATGTATTCATGTGAGAAATGCCTTAAGTTCTAATCCATGCCTAATGGCTGACCAAGGTAGTGCTTATCAAGATTGCTCTATATATAGTGGAACCAAAGATGATGGGTTTTAGACTTGTATAACTTTGAGAGGACTAAACATTAAAGCGAAGAAAAGAAGAGGCTAAGTGTGCCCAATGGTTGGGTAGATGAGTAGAGCAAATTGAGGAGTATGAGTATGAATTATAGGTCATATTTTTTAATCAAGATTAATACTCTTGTAGGTTGAGCATGAGAAAAGAGGCCTAGAGTGATCCAAAATGATGTTTTGGATGTATCGAGAATGAGTGAAGGATTCTTGGTGTCTATGAGATCTTGGTGTCTAGTTTGAGAGACTGATCAAAATGTGGATAATGTGTATGATCATCTGGTCATGTTGTTTAAGATGTAATAGATTTTTTTTATGAAGAATGCATTGAGTCTGCAGAGTTGAAGAGTGGCGATTGTTGCTATATGTAATGTGTCCTAATTGATCTTTGTATGTTGGTTCAATTATGTAATGTGCTTTGATCAACATGAAGTGTTTTCAGTGACAAATTCATTATTATGAAGTTAAAGTGTGATAATCATTTGTCCGTCATCAGGTGTTATAGACATCAATTCAAAGATGTAGTTGTTTATAGGTGTTGTTGTGGAAGCTCAGCATCAAAGGTGGTTGTGTCCCCCTTGTAAGGTAAAACTTGCTAAAAGGTTTGGTTGTTATTAAAACTCAACTAGATAGGTGTGGTATCACCTTGTGATATTAGAGTCTCACTAAATAAGGATTGTAGTTCCTTGATTAGTTGTAACTGGTCCAAATTGGTTCTTATTTTTTAGGACAATAGTTCTATTATAGGTTCTAGTGGGTTTTATTCCCTAAGAGGGTCTCCTATGTATGTCATGTATTATATGCTTGAATTTGAATTGTATTTATTGTACATTGATATGAATGATGTGTATGATTCATGAATTCTTATGGTAATTTATTAATGAGTTGTAAAGATCAGAATTAAAGTTGGAACTAATGTTGAAATATCTAGGCTCATTAATTCACCCCCTCTCAATGATCATATCTCTAACACTTTTATCTTTTATTTTTTATTTCCCTTTGCTTTTGTGTAGCTTCTAGATACTACACATCACTCCCTATTCATTTGAACATTGACTGCTTGTACCTCAAAGGCATATGCAATCATACTTATCATGATCCTACTCCTCCTTATGAATATGCATTAGCTCATATGTAGACTACCAACCTAGTTCATCCTATTTGAGACATTTATTACTTGCATAGAAACTCTCTTGCTCCACACATGGATCTCATACACTTCCCTTGCCTCTCTTCATGCCCAAAAACCTTCCAAAAACCTCTTGGATCATTTTTTGGGGTCTTAATAACCACCTAAGATGAGCTATTGACCTAGGGCATGGATTATGAGGGAAACTCATGACCTAGGCCACACTTTTCCTTCATAAAAATTGTGGCCTATGCCACAACTTGACCAGAATGGTCATTTTTGGGCCTCTAAAGGCAAAAAATAGCTTGGTTTGGGTGGTTTTAGTATTTAGGTGCCTATATCACTCATTTTCATCCCTTTTTTAAGATTATTTTAATTCTTATTCCCTCTCTTGACTCTCATACCTTATTGAATCTCTCTTGATTTATTCTTTGCACTCTTGAGTTTGATTGGTGATAGAGGATCTCATATACCACTGCACATTCACATGGAAACTCCATTATTGCTTCCAGTTATTCTTGCTTCATTATGGCTTGCTACCAAATTCCACATTTAGCATTGCACCTTATTTATGTACATGGTTAGAGATTTGACACCCTTTTAAGTTCTCACTTCACCTCCTCCATTTATTTTGATTATTTTTTTGGTCTTATCTTACACATAACTCGGTCTTCCTACTTCATTTCTTTCTATCTTGGATTCTTGGTTGGTAAAACATATGCATAATATTTTTGAGCTTGATCTGAGGGAACTTTGTTATCCAATGTGAAACTTCATTATTGTAGTGTAGTATATATGCTAGGGTTTGATATTTTTAAGTTAGTTTAGCTTGGTGTGTACATGGTTAGAGTATATTTTAAATTTTATGCATTCTCTCAAACCTAAAAACATCTTTCTCCTCCAAAAATGTCTTTCATTGTATAATATTTCTTGATTTTGAATCATTTCCTTGCTTGGTATATTCTCATGTTCATTTATCTTAATTGGTTTGATTAAAATGGGATTTCATCATTCATTCACATGTTATACATAGATTTATTTGGATAAAGGCATTAACTTAGCTTTCTGAAATTGTATGCTCTCCCTATCTCTCTATCTATTGAAAATGTCATTTCCTTTCCAAAATCATATTTAAATTCATAGGATTGCATGTTTATGAAACACATTTCATTATTGGTAGTGTTATCTTTTTCAAATATATTGTTTTTTCATTCTTTACGCATTGAATGTTAGCCCCTTATTGCTTGATTTACTATGGTTATACTCGTTAGGGATACCTAAATCCTTTGTGTGCTTGATCATGACAACCCTAACCTAGTTTACAAGTCTACCTATAGTTTGGTTCAAGATGGAAAATTGAATAGCCTCTATAGGTCATGAGTAGCCCAAAATGTCTATGATCCTTTTATCCTTCTAGGTTTTTGCTTAAGTACCCTCTGTACCCCCTGCCAAACACTAATGGTTCCGTTCAAATTCTTAGAGCTAGAGATTCAAGCATCCTTGAAGACTTATAGATCTACAAGCTGACTTTAACCATTTTATATCAATTTTTAAACACATTTTTAAGAGAGTTAAAATTGTTATTTTATCTTTCTAATTGTATTTTTTATTTGTTAATCACATATCTCAACCTAGGGATTAGGATTGAAAAGTTATGTATTTAATTTGTTTTGTATTTATCTACTAAAATTTGACTAACCTCTATTGGATTCTTGATCTACATAATGACATAAATGTGGGACATATTTAAGGATTAGATGCATCCTAAAAACTTTTTTTAGACCATTAACATTATTATTACCATAATTAGCTTTCTAGCAAGCTATTCCTCTTATTTTTCCTCAAAATTTTTGTTAAAGTCTAATTAGTAGTAAACGGTGAATTCATGACTATGGAACAATGAATTAAAAATGATTATCAATGATATAATCATAAAAAAGGGTGACATAATCCAAACAATGAAATTGGGAATATCACTAATGAAATCGCTACTTGTAGTAGCCAATTTATTTCCTCCAATTTTTTTGTTTTGATAGTTTTATTCTATAGATTAGTAAAATTATCGACCTAGTTAGTAAAATCTCTCAACAAATTAGTGAATTTGTTTAAAAACTATGAAATTATCAAATTACCTTTTTAAATTTTTGCATTTTCCTATATAATAACAAAATTATCAATCTAATTAGTGAAATTATAAAACCCAATGGTGAAATCATTATTACACTTCTCAATATTTTATGTTTTCAGGTCAACATCGATGAAATCATCCACTTCATTGGTGAAATAATAAGAGGTAATGATGATATTTTGTAGATCATCAAAAAATTTGCTATAGAATAGTGATATTATTTCTTCGTTTCTTTTTGTTTTGTCTTTTTCAATAAAATTGTGAAATTGAAGCCTTTAATAAAGAAATTATTAACCCTAATAACAAAATTATCTTGCCTCTTTTCTATCCATTTTCCTATCTGAAAGATATTATCAGTGAAAATATTGACCTCAATAGTGAAATATTTTAAACTAATGGAAAAATCATTCTCCACCATAGTGAAATTGTTCTAACTTCTCTGTGTTTTGTTTTCAGTTTGTAGTGGCAAAATTGAAGGGTTTAGTAATAAAATTGGTCTACATAATTGTGAAAATACTTTTTATTAAGGCTGAGAGTTAAGTTTTTTTTCCAAGATCCTTTTGGCCAAGGAGTGGTGTTTTGAGTCAAACAATTCAATTTCTATCTTCACATATTGATTTGGGAATTATTATCACTTTGAAGTGCACTTTACTAAGAACATATGCCCATTCTCACTCATATTGATACAATGGAAACTATTCAAGGTGTGGGTGACCTTATGTTGAAAATAATCTCTAGACGAATGGATGGTTTCATTTGGTACACTCACCCATTTCTCTCTAAACTCTCTAATTCTATGATTTATTTACTAGGAAAAGGGGAAAGGACCAATAGTCAAATTGAAATTAGATATGAAAATTAAAATTTTAGGGTGATGCACAAATATAAAAGTCAATTATGAAAATAATTTAAATAATTTTTAAGTTAAATAAATTTCAAACATTCACTTCATATTCATACAATAACTCTTGAATTAGTACTTTATACACAAGTCTTGACAAACACTCACACTAGATTAGAAGGAATGAACACAGGTTGAATTCACTTCCATATTAGGTAGAATTTAGACTTGGAAAATTTATATGACCTACAAGAAATCTCATTTTTTAATAAAGGAAAAATGTTCATACATAAACATATGAAAAACAATCATTCACTAAGTTACATCAATGAATACAAGACACACACTTTATGAACAACCCAAAAATGAAGGAAAAACCAGTTTTGTATTACTTTAAAGGTGATGTAGTACAAATTTTGGAAAATTTTATGTAATATAAAATCATAATCACTTAATATTATATAAAAAGATAACATACATATATAAAATAAGGAGAGAGGAGATATATTAGTCTTCAATTAGGAGATGAATCCCTTGTCTAGTCATCCTTCACTTCTACTTGAACTCAAATAACTGAAATCTAGCACAACCTTCAACTCAAAATAAATTAAAATTTATAATACTATATTTTAAAAATTATTTATTGGATTATGTCTTAGGAGGAGAGAGAATCTTTTTCGAATGTGCTTGTAAAATTCAAAGTTCAACATGAATGTTTTAATGGTTGAGTCTTGAAGAGATCTTTGACTATCTTCAATTAACTCCTTTTGAACTTGAAATTAACTTATTTTAATATTTAATTCATATTAAAGTTTTATTTAATTTACCTTTATTTAATTTTATATTTTGACTTGAATTATCTTGAATTTTAACTTGGAGTTCGACTTGAGCTTCATGACTTGCATCTTTCATGCATGTTTCTTCTTCTTTTTCTTCTTTACTTGAATTCTTCTAAATTTAACTCAAATGGGGAATAGAAGGAAAGAGATATATTATTTTATTTTGATGTTATTTAACCTTTAATTATATATAATTTTTTATTATGCATTTGGTGATAAAAATCACATATCTTCATATCTATTCTTCAAAATATATCTATCTTCTGTGGTTTTTAGAAGCTTTTTGAATGCGCGATGAGAACTTGAAACTTGATGAATTTAAATTATTTTATCATATAATAAGTTAAAAAATTACTTAAACATAATCACCATGGTGTAACAAACCTTTAAACAAAATTTTAGCTCAAAATTTCACTTACAACTTTTTAAAATACCATTTTGTGCTCTCTGGGCCTATAAAAACTTGATTTAGATTAGGGGGTCTAAAATAAGTTATAGGAATAAAAATACATTCATAATATTATAATTTTATTTTTATAAAATTTAAATACATTTAAAATTTTAAAAACATTGAAAAATATTCACCAAACGCTCAAACAAAAATTCACAAAAAGTGCCTACTTGCTGCCCGCAGGGTGACTTAGAGATGTTTTTATTTGATCTAAACCTATTTTGAGTTGTTTTTTATTTAATAATAATATATTAATACCTGTAAAAAAATTATACATACTCTCAAATAATATTTTTCCCTTGGAAGGACTTGAAACACTAATTTCTAACTCTATTTGTGAGCAACTAAGTAAGAAAATCTTGATTTCCTTCATGAACAAACCTGTGCTTTTCCATTTTATCTATATTAAAGTATATTATGGAAATTAAAATATTTTTAAACATTTAATTACATCAAAAAATATATCTAAGTCAAATTTCAAGATATTTCATTTAATAAAACTCAAAATATGCACTTTTTAGTGTTTTCTAGCATGTATAATTTTATTTTTGAGTACCCGTAGGTATGAGTTTTATCATTTTATAGAGTTTATAAGACTCAAAAACATATTTATTTTTTAATTATGACTTATAATAACCTATATCATCATTATAATCATTTTATATGCTCAAACAAACACTTAAACCTCCTAAAATGTCCCTTTTCTATCTCTCTCTCTTGCTTGCTTGAAACTCTACAACCTATACCTTTGAATTTATGCCATTATTATGCTTAAATTTTTGATTTAAGAAGGTATTATAATATTATTTATTCCTACTAAAATCTCACATAAATTTTAATTTACATCAAATAGCTAAAAAATTCAAACATATTGGTTAAAATCAAGCCATTGAGGTTTTAGAGCACCTTTCTATATTAAAGATTGTTCATAAAGTTAAGAAACTCTAAATAAAAATAAAAATAATATAATATTGGGGTAACAGGGGCCAAAATATTATCATAATACCATTATAACTAATTATTTTTCTCCTTTATGAAATAAACATTTAAAAATTTGCCTCTATAGCTTACACTAGCTAGTTTAAGGAATAGAACAAACATATACCAAAATTTTAACTATGAGTTTTTTCTAAGCATGGTTATGGATTGATTAAGGTTTTAAAATATTATGTAAACATTATTTAATTTTCACTTCATTAACATATTCTTCTTGGAAACCTACACATAAGTAACCTTCATCAATGTTGGCAAAATTTATCAGCATTCATGGCAATTTTATTGGGATGTTTCCCTCATAATCACTGAAGACCAATAGAATTATAAATTGAGCTGTGGATTTATGAAAATATCATCAAATATGTAGCTTAAAATTCTCTCTAGAAACTAAATAATCTATGCATAAGAACTTATTAAATTGAAAACTAGAACAACAACCAATTGAAAACTATAAAAGACAACACTTGGAAGAAGGTCAAAAATAATAATACTAACTAAAACTGTACATAAATACACTTGGAGAAAATTTAAATATAAGAACTACTATGTATAACACTCAAAATACATTTAGATCAAAGTAATAACCTCTTAGTTCTTCTCCATGTGGTCGACAAAGATGATAAATAAACTTTTGTTTAAGTGCCATTTTGGTTGGATCAGGTATTTTTAGCTTCTCAAACTCTTTGAGTTGTCTCTAAGTGAATTAATTAAATAAAACATATCTCCAAAATAAAAAAAATCTTCATTTAGTTCAATTATCACCTCCTTTTGTTGTTCAAAACTAACAAAGCTTTCCAATGTAAACATATTTTGATTTATAAGAATAGTTGTAATTTCAGCCTCTAATAGCTCACTAGAAAAATGTTCTTGGTTTTCTGTGACATATTTAGATATGCCATTTTTATTGTTAACTACTAAAAAAATTTCAATCTCTTCATCAAAACCTTCTTGATCATTACATTTAGATTCTTCATCTTTACTTAGTTCATGTATAGGGTTGTTACATTGTGAAACAATTGTTATAATGTCACTAGATGATGCCATGTCATCTTTAACATCTTAATGATAGACTATTTTAAATTCACTTTAATATGGAATTTTTTTTAATCCTTAAGGGATGCAATGTAAGCATCTTCTATATCAAATTTAAGTTAATTTTACTAGCACAACTATTGATCATCATTTCTTGATAAATCTTCCTCTTGATATAGATGTTCTTCTTTTGCCTTTCATACAATAGGTCCTCCTTCAAAAAGGGTTTTGGTGGGAGCAAAAGAATTTCCATTTGACGGAATTGGAATTTAAGTCATTATGGGATACTCTTGAATAGGATTTGGGATTGAATATGCATTAATAAGGCTTTGAAATTTAGAAGTAATAGTTTCATTCAATATTAATTTAAAAGAAGGCAAAACATTTTGTGTTAGAGATGCTTCATATTTATCTTTCCACTCAACAATAAAAATCTTGCATTTTGATATGCCTTGATATCCATGGATAAATTCAACTTGAGGTATGGGTTGAGATCTCGATAAAATTGTGAACTTTCTTGGTTTGGATTTAACAAATTTCTCTATCTCTTGATTTTGGATTGGCATAGAATAAGGATTTTTCTCAGGAGTAGGCATGACATAATCAGGGGTCTTAGTCCAAAAATCTTTCCAAGATGAAATGTCTTAAGCTCTTTGGGATGAGTCAGTAAAGATTGCATAGGAATAGACTCTTTCATAGGATTATGAGTCTTAAAACTTATAATTTTTAAGCAAGTAGACTCGCTTGGAGGCTCAAAGGGTTCTATTTCTTATTATATTCTACATAGAATTTTGGAATCAATTCTTATTACTCTCATGGACATCTATTGTATTGATTCTCTTGTATCCTCATTGTATCTCTTTGATTATTTAATTTTTTATTGATGTATATATGCCTGATACGTAAGCTCTTATGGATGCCTATTATATTCCTCTTCCCTATCACTCTACATACATTGTATGTCAAAGTCATGTCTGATTTCTTGCTTATTTTTTTCAGGTTGATTAAAATGAATTTCATTTTTCCAAGGATAGTTTGAAACATGAGAAGGGGTAAAAGGGGATAAATATCATGAAAATATTTATATGTTTCTATTTCAATGACAATTTAGGTTAATCCATAAATATTCTCATCTTGATTTGAAGGATATAATAGTACAAAATATACATTTTCGTAAAATAAACTGTAATACATATCAATTGATACTCTTTAGGTACTTTGACTACTTAGACAAATTAGATATAAGTTGGAATTAATAGATGTTAATTAATTTAAAAATGTATTTCAAAAAAATTTATAAAACAAACATCAATCTTTAGAAATATTTTGAGTTGTGGTCCCACCAGGCATGCTAGAAATTGCTATCACTTAGAGTGCACCCTGGTAAGAACGTGTGCTTATTCTCACTCATGTCGATACAATGAAAAATATCCAAGGTATAGGTGATATTATGATAGAGATAACATCTAGATGAAGGATTTATTCCCTTTTGTGTAGTAAATCACTTCTCTCTAAACTCTCTAATTTTGTGATTTGTTAATTAGGAAAGGGGAAAGGAGTAATATTCAAACTAAAATTAGATATAAAAACTAAAAAAATTGAAGTTATGTACCAATGTGAAATTCAATTATGAAGATACTTGACATAATTTATAATTTAAATAACTCATACACCTTCACTTCATCTTCATACAATGACTCTTGCATTAGTATTTCATACACAGGTTTTGACAAACACTCATACTAAGTTGGAAAGAATGAACACAGGTTGAATTCACTTCTAGGTTAGATAGAATTTATAATTATAAAATTTATATGACATAAAAAAATTATTATTTTATTGATAAAGGTAAAAATTTTAGACATAAACATAAGAAAAATAATCATTTACTAAGTTACATCAATGAACACAAGACACACAGTTCAAAAAAAACCTAAAAATAGAGGAAAAATTAATTCTTTATTGCTTCAAAGATGATGTACAATAAATTTTGAATTTTTTTTAATAAATCATAAGAATAATATTCTCATATTATTTAAAAATATAATATACATATATAATAAAATAAATAAGATATGAGATAAAGTAGTCTTCAACTAGGAGATGACTCCCTTGTCTAGTCATCCTTCTACTTGAACTCAACTAACTAAAACCCAACTCAAAATTCAAACCAACCAAAATTTCAATGTAAAATATTATAGTTTAATTTTTTTTCTTTTAATATGTTCTAATAGGATGGATAAGCTTTATTGAATGTGTTTGGTAAATTCAAATGTCAACATGCATGTTTTCATGGTTGAGTCTTGAAGAGATCTTTGACTATCTTTAGTTAATTCCCTTTGAAATTAAAATTAAATATTTTTTATATTTAATACATATTTAATTTTTTATTTACTTACCTTTATTTTATCTTTAAGTTTGACTTGACTTATCTTGACTTGTAACTTAGATTTTGACTTGAGCTTCTTGACTTATATGTTGTATGCATGTTTGTTCTTCTTGGTTGCTTAAATTCTTCTTAATTTAGCCCAAATGAGGCATAGTAGGAGAGATAATAATTATTTCATGTTAATTTTATTTAACCGATCATGAAATATGCTTTATTATTATGCATTTGATGATGACAATCATAGCTCTTCATACTGGTTCTTCTTAATAAATCTATCTTCTTTGGTTTTGGCAAGCTTCTTGAATGCACCATGAGAACATGGAACTTGATATTTTTTTATTAAATTATCATACAAATATTAAAAATAGGATTTAAAAATTATCACCATGGTGGTAAAAACTTTTAAACAAAATTTTAGCTCTAAATTCCACTTACAACTTCTAAAAATATCATTTTGTGCTCTCTAGACCTCAAAAACTCTTGATTTGGATTAGAGGGTATAAAATGAGTTTTAGTCATAAATATAAACACTTAATGTGATAATTGAATATTTTTTAATGAGTAAGACTTTATTTTTTTTTAAATATTTAAAAATCTTCACCAAACTCTCAAACAAAAATTCATTAAAAATGTTTGTTTGTTGTCTGCATGGTGACGTAGAGATGTTTTTCTTTGATATAAACCTATTTTTAATTTTTTTATTATTTCATGATAATATATTAATCCATATAAATTAAATATTCACACTCTTAAATCATTTTATTCTTTTGGAATGACTTGAAAGACTTATTTCTAACTCCATTTGTTAGCAAATTAATGAGAAAACCTTGATTTCCTTCATGAATAGACCTATATTTTGTTATAAAATATATAATAATATATATTAAAAATATAAAAATAATTTTAAACATTAAATTTTATAAAAAAAATACCTCTAATTCAAATTTTAAGTGATTTAATTCAATAAAACTCAAAATATGAACTTTTTAGTGTTTCCTAGCTTGAATAATTTCTTTTTTAAATACCTGTAGGTTTGAGTTTTTAGATTTTATTTAGTTTAATAAATAATAAATAAATTATTATTATTTAATTGATACATATAATAATAAATTTTATCATTCCATTCCTTGGATACGATCAAACAAACACTTAAACCTCTCAAAAAGTGTTTTTTCTCACTATCTCTCTTGCTTGCTTGAAAACCTGTTACCTGTACCTTTTATTTTATCTATTATTTACCTTATATTATTTTATTAAGATATAATAAATTTATTTATTCCCAATAATATCTGAAAAAACTTCTCATTTGCAACAAATAACTCAATAATGCAAACATATTGCTTAAAACTGAGCCATTGGAGTTTTGGAGCACCTTTCCTTCTTAATGATTGTTCATAAAGTTAATAATATTTAACATAAAATAAATTAGTGGAATATTTATATAATATATAAAATAATATTCTAATTATTAAAATTATAATCAACTCTTTTTTCCTTTTATGAAGTGAACATTTGAAAATCACCCTCACTAGCTTGCAACCAACTAGTTTGAGGAATAGAAAATGTTCTACCAAAATTTAATTTGTAAGCTATTACTGAGCATGGTTTTAACATTATTAAGGTTTTATTATGTTTTATATACATTATTTATTCTTAAATCCATGAATGGATTCTTATTGAAAACTTGCACATAAGCAACCTTGACAAATGGTTCAAAACTTGTCAACATGAACTAAAAACAAATTCACACTTCAATTTAGGTATTAAAAAACACATTCATTTTCTGATGTATTTGATTAATATTAAGTTTTATTGTTGTTTGATTATATTTTGAGGTTATATTTTAACATATGATTTCCCTTTTTTGGGTGACTCAGAAATGTAAAAGATTCAAATTTTTCTTTACCCTATTTTTCATTTGACTTAGTGGAGTGGAGTTCATCACCTTCTCACAAGTATTTAGTGTTTTGTTTAATTAAAAAGTGACATAATAGCATCATAAAAAACTCTAATTATCTATTAGGATATATAAATTTAGGATCATTTCCATCCTGAAGACTTTGCATTGTGCTTGTACAATGTTGTGTGAGGAAGGAAATCCCAGGGAGTTCTTTACAACATCTTATGTCAATGTGTGGTACCCTCAAAACAAAAAAATTTGGAAACAAGATTTAAATTATTCGTTGATGAATTTATGCCCACGTACCTTGAGGTATATAAGGACCATTTAAATATCCCAATTAAAATTATAAATAAATCCCAACTATGGTAGCATTTCGCTGAAACCCATAATACAAAAGTGGTTGCAAAGGGACAAGGGCCTCTCATGAATGACTAGATCTTGGATTACTTTTTAAATGCCTCTTTTGACATCAATAATTCATTGATATAGGGGTGGAAAGGTAATAACCACCTAGATTTTGCCTTTATCATATGAACCTTGAGAGGGAAAGGGGTGCTTAAAAAACTTAACAATAATTAAAATAATTTATTTAATGAAATTTAAACTTTATAATCCTCTCTCAAGGAAATTTTTTTAAAAATTTCAATGGATGTGATGAAAACTCAAGTTAGTTACTAAAGTGACTTGTAATGCTTGAGTCTTATTTCATGATTATTATGTTAAAACCTTGTTATTCTTGAGATCAAAAAACTGAGTCCAAATTTAAATCGTTTATAAACACACAACAAGGTGTTAATCTCCCAAAATTTCATGTCAAACAAAAGTGACACTTTAAACATGGTCCCAATAACTCCATTGCTTGCTGAAACCAAATTACTAGGTTTTTCAATTTGAACCAAAGGTCTTGTCCTATTTTAAGTTTCAAATTGTAACATCAAAGCAAATCAAAAGCCAAAAGTCCGAATTCTTGTTCATGTTATGTTGTTATGCCATCTATTTTAGTCTAAACCTAAGTTAAATACCAAGTCTCAATTCCAATTAACCTTCTTTACAAGTTCAAACTGATTCCAATTCAACACCAAATTATAATTTAAAGACATAATTCAAGTCTAAAACCATTCCAAATCCAAAACCAAGTTTCAAGCCTAGTCAATTTGTGCTAAAGTTAATCCATTTTACAAGTTAAAAGTCTAAATTTAGTTCGAATATTTATTCAAAATTATCAACCAAAGCTAATTACTATGCCAAACTTGATACATTTAAATATTTATAGAGTTCCTTAAAAAAAATTAAAGTCTATTTCCTTTGCTCACAAAATAAAGTTTCCAAGATCAAAACCTTTCAAAAAAAATTCCATAGTCTAAACAATTGAACATTTATACTTGAAACCTTTATACTTAAAAATTTTGGACATACCCTTTAAAAACTTGTTTTATTAACTTATTATTACTTATTAAAGCCATATACATTAGTATACCTTTAATTGGTGTTGTCCAATTTGGTAGTCTATGTTGTCCTAAGCCAAACTTGTTGCCTCCAACCATTTCTCAATCAAAATTCTAGGTAAGTTCACCATACCAAGTCAAATTATATTTTCAACCTACCCAAACTTTGTCAAAATTTAAACTCATAAACTCAATCATGCTTAAGTATACAAATAGTGGGTCTATTTACAACCCTTGATTTGAGGAGGAAATAGTTTAAAATCACTATGATTATAACCATTATGTTGAAGACACTGGGAATCAACAATACTTAACTAATTTGCTATTTAATGTTGAACCCAAAAAATTTAACCCATACCTTATAGTTATTTCATCTAATGTTAAACGAGGACAACATCAACCATACCTTCCACATGTTCTATTTGATATGGAGAATAGGCCTAATCTATTATAAATTGGGAATACACCATCTAGTGATGAATATAGGCAAGATAAATTCATTGGACAACTATTTAATAACAAAAATGAACATCTTGTTAGATTTTTAGAAATTGGGAAAAATTTCCCTAGGTTTCTAATAGAAGATTTGTGCTATTTAGTTAGAACACCAAAAGAACCACCTCCTACATTTTTAGATAACTAAGCTCCCTCTAGTCAAAATCAAGGTTTTATTGAATCTTCTAATCAATCTCTTGTCATGTCAAACAATAGAAAAGGTCAACTCATTGATCAATCTTCCCAAAGCCAATTTCTTAAAAATTAAATCCAACAAGCTAAATAAACTCTCTTCCCATGTTAGACACTCAAAATCAACTATTAATACTCTAATAAATCCTTAAATAAAATAATGATTATATTTATCCACCTATTCGATGTACAATCCCAACCCATTTTCTAGCAAGACATTATTTCAATAAATGTTTAGCACACCCATAAAAGTAACCAACCTAGCAACTAATCCTAATTTGAATCCTTCTATGGATTCTTTCCAACAAATGGTGGATCAATCTCCACAAGTGTACTCTAATCCACATCAAGTTCCTCTAAGTTCCAGACAAAACATTTTCTCCAAAATTTAAGGTGCTTTGTAGTACCACACTATAGCCATGCCTAGCTAGTAATAACAAGTTGTAAGTAATAATCCACCATTTCAACAAATGGTAACCAATACCCCACTTCCATAAGGGGAAACCATTCCTCTAGTTCAGAATGTGGCAACCAATCCACCACCTTAGAATGTGGTGACTAAAATTCTACTACAATAAGTTTTAATTAATCCTCAATCAAAATTCTCTAACCAATAGTGTGTTTCTATTAGGGTAAGTGTAGAAAGATGGGGGACAAAAATGAGCTACCCTTAGACATGATTTTCTTGAAATTTCATAAAATTGAAGTTGCGTATATATTTAAAATAGCTACACTAAAAATTTGAGGATGTTATAAGAACATGAATTATATCATCCTAAATCAACATCGTCTAACCAATAGCGTGTCTCTATTAGGGTAAGTGCACAAAGTTGGGGGATAAAAATGAGATACTCGTGGACATGATTTTCCTAAAATTTCATAAACTTGAACTTGTGCATATAATTTGAAATAGCTACAATCAAAATTTAAGGATGACATAAGAACATGACCTGTATCACTTCAAGTCTATTTTTCTAAACACTAAATTTTTAAAAATTATTAAGTATAACTAGGTTAAACAAATAAAATTTGAATAAGAACTCATTTTTTTCAAAAAAACATTGTGGATAGATGGTCGTGTGACCCATAATTTTTTGAGAAGCATTTAATATTGTTTGAAACTCTTTGGTGAATATTTAAATAATATATTTTAGTTTGTGACCTATATATTTTTATATTTTATCAATTATCTTTTCATTATTAATTTTGTAAGAAAAAAAGATTCTAAAAATTGACAAAAAAATGGATAGCTAGCCGTGTGGCCACCTTAACTACCTCAAAAAAAATGAAAATAGATTTTTTTTTAATGTGTGTATAACTAGGCTTAGTTTGTGACCATATAAATTGTTTTCCAAATAGTAAAATTGACCTTGTAATAATGTATAATGATCTGTTAATTTTGTTAGGTTGTGGAGCTAAAAGCTTCACTAATGCAAGCAGGGAAGGAGTTTCTGAAGGGTTGCAGTGTGTCACAGACACCGGCGTCGATCAGCCCAACCGACGTCGGCAAGATAAGACAAGAAGGCACCTGACATCGGTCAGAAGTCGGCCGGCGTTAGAACCCCCCATGCAGATAGGGACCGACGTCGGTCACCTGTATGGTTCGGACTGCGTATGTTACAGACAACTAGCTAACAAACCAAGTGTTTGCATGTCAAGAGTCATTTTTAGACTGAGAGCTATGGATCTAATTATTGTAATTAGGTGTCTAATTATTGTTTGCATGAGATATATTTAAGAGACTCATTGGTTGTATTGTAAACTAGTCCTAGAGAGTAAGAGAGCAAATAAGCTCCTTCAGAGAGAAGAGAGCAATGGTGTGTTCCTCCTAGTGCCACATTACTAAGTGTGGGTGCTGGTTTAGAGAATCAGCAGGGTTTTTCATGTATGTATGATCTTGGTCATCAGGTGAGCATGGCTACGATAGTAGATCTGCATGGTAAGTAAGATCATTTATTTGCAGGTATATGTGTGTGCAAGGTCAAGGTTCACAGGTGTGCAGAACCAGATTGATTTGTAGGTGTGAAAGATTAGATAGGACAGCAACACAATAGGGAGCAGAATTAGGTGGGATCTACTTGAAGTACATTTATGTACTTGTGGAGTGTGTGGAGCACTTTTGGAGTGCATGGAGCACAGGTGTAAGGTGAACACCAACTCTGTGTTTGAGTTGGGTGTTGGGACCTAAGGGAGAGATCTTTGAGGGAAGATTTACTATTTATGCCCTAGAGGTGTGGGAGCCCTAGAGGTGTGTAAGGAAGAAGAACTGTGGCAGCCTTCTTTGTTGTATTTCCTTCTAAAAGATTTTTAATACAAGTTGTGTATTGTCTCTCATATCATGTGTTATTTCTAAATTCTAGTTACTTGTGTATTCTGGTTAATTTATGCATATTAAGTTGCTTGGTAATCAATTGTGTGCTTCCAGTTATTCATCCCAACACGTGGTATCAGAGCTAAGATTGTAGGGAGCAGGTTTTGTGTTTGGTTACAGGTCACTCTTAGGGGCTTCTGATCGAGTGGGAGTAGAGCAATGGCAGATCAAAGTTAGCCAAGAATGGAGGAGTTGAAAAGCACAGATGGTCACTTATGGTCCTATGGAAAGAAGGAGCAGGGAAAAGAATATTATTGGTTGGTAGCAGATCAACATGAAGGAACTGAAGATGCAGATGTTGTAGGGGTTGTTGCACAGGATGCTCTGGGAGGTTTCTTGGATAAAGTTGAATCTTGGATAAGAGATTATGTTGCCTCTTTCCATGCAGCCCCATGGAGAGGATTTGGATAGCCTTGTCAAGAATTGGCAAAGGGGAAGTGAAGCTAAAATTGCAGGCGGCCAACACATGGGTGTTGAAGGAGGTCATGCAGGTCCCAGGTTTGGAGATGTGGTTAATTTCTTCAGAAAAGTTAGGTGATGAGAGATGCACAAGAAATCTCATAGTGGATGCACTTGAATTAGCTGGTGGTAAGAAAACAGATACTCTTTATCTACTTGTTTATATTACTATTTTTTCTTCTATTGCAGAGACGTGACTTCGTAGGCTTGGTCACATGAGTAAGAAGGAGATGCATGTTCTTAAGCGGAAGACAGATATATTTGATAGGCTTAAGAACTGAAAAGTGTTGGTGTTTATAGAGGAGATGGCGAATAGAGTCCAGTGGATGGGGCTGGATACTTCTGGGCAGGGCAGTTTGGACATGGGACATGATTCAAAGGAGCTCGCAGGGAAAAAGTCATCACTCACAGGTGAACACAGGTACCAACATAAGTAGGAAAAATGACGTTGGTAGTAGGTAAGACTGGCATCGGTCAGGAAGACTGACGTCGGCAACAGGAGGACACCGATGTCGACAGGGTTGGTAGTCAGGACAGGTGCATGGAATTGACGTCGATTGGATGCAGACTATGTGGTGACCGAGGTCAGTCACTGTAATGGATTTAGGGTAGACATCAAGCTGTCAAGGAGTCTCAAATGCCCATATGGAGGACTGAAGGTGGTAAGTAAGCCTCAAATTCATTGTTCCTCTTCTTTATACTAGTTGCTGACTACAGAGCAGGAAGGATCCAGGAAACAGTGGGAGCATGGCATGGTGAGATTGCAGAACCAAGCGGAGATTTGGTAAGGTTTCCAGCAAAGATGAAAAGCATAGAGACGAATGGATACCTTAGTTGAAGAATAGATAGAACGGACATGTGAGATGGAAGACCAGGGCATATGGTCTTTAGGAAGCTGCAGGACAGTGGTATAGGTTTTGACAGGGGGATGACAAAGCATGACTTTAGTCAATGTGAGGGTAACTACTGTGGTTTGTCTTACTAGGGGGATGGTGATTGCAACATAATTTTGTTGTTGTATGTGGATGGTATGCTAGCTAGCAGGTTTATACATACAATATTTTGCTGAGCTAAGGGTAAGATTAGTTCAGTGGTTTGCTATGAAGAATTTGGAGCAGCAAAATTCTTTGGCATGGGAGACATGGAGATCACAGGTTGATTTTGTTTTGAGTGGGAGCTGATGTGAATCAGGTGTTGGTGAGGTTTAAGATGTAGAATCAGAGCACACTAAGGGCTGGATAGTTAAGTGTCCGAAATCACATGAGGTCTAGTATGGACCTGACTTTGCCCAAGCAGTGGGTGTTGTCAGAGAGTTAGGAGCCAATTCAAGGAAGTGGGTTCTTAGGTATTTGAGAGGAACCAGTAGTAGGGATTCATGCTATTCAGGGTTAGGACTTCACTACATGGGTTTGTAGGTTTGGATGTGGTAGGGTACTTGGATGGCAGGAGGTACACCATAGGTTGTGGGGTGGGTTGTCTTCAGGATTGAGCTTGAAGAGGGATACAATCCAGGAAAGAGATTAGATGGGGTACAAGTATAGGTACATTGTAGCTATTTATCTCCAAGTGGGAGATTGTTAGGTTGTGGAGCTAAAAGCTTCACTGATGCAAGCAGGGAAGGAGGTTGCGAAGGGTTGTGGAGTGTCATAGACACCTGCGTCAGTCAGGCCAACCGACATCGGCAGGATAAGACAAGAAGGCAACCAACATCGGTCAGAAGTCAGCCAGCGTTGGCACCCCCCAGGCAAACAGGGACCGACGTCAGTCACCTGTATGGTTTAGACTGCGTATGTTATGGACAGTTAGCTAACAAACCAAGTGTTTGCATGTCAAGAGTCATTTTTAGATTGAGAGCTGCGGATCTAATTATTGTAATTAGGTGTCTAATTATTGTTTGCATGAAATCTATTTAAGAGACTCATTAGTTGTATCGTAAACTAGTGCTAGAGAGTAAGAGAGCAAATATGCTCCGTAAGAGAGAAGAGAGCAATGGTGTGTTCCTCCTAGTGCCACATTACCAAGTGTGGGTGCTAGTTTGGAGAATCAACAAGGTTCTTCATGTATGTATGATCTTGGTCATCAGGTGAGCATGGCTACGATATGAGATTTGCATGGTAAGTAAGATCATTGATTTGCAGGTATATGTGTGTGCAAGGTCAAGGTTCACAGGTGTGCAGAACTAGATTGATTTGCAGGTGTGCAAGATTAGATAGGACAGCAACACAACAAGGAGCAGAATCAGGTGGGATCTACTTGAAGTACGTTTATGTACTTGTGGAGTGCATGGAGCACTTGTGGAGTGCGTGGAACACAGGTGTAAGGTGAACACCAACTCTGTGTTTGAGTTGGGTGTTGGGACCTAAGGGAGAGAGCTTTGAGGGAAGATTTACTATTTATGCCCTAGAGGTGTGGGAGCCCTAGAGGTGTGTAAGGAAGAAGAACTGTGGCAGCCTTCTTTGTTGTATTTCCTTCTGAAAGAGTTTTAATACAAGTTGTGTATTGTCTCTCATATCATGTGTTATTTCTGAATTCTAGTTACTTGTGTATTCTGGTTAATTTCCGCATATTAAGTTGCTTGGTAATCAATTGTGTGCTTTCAGTTTTTCATCCCAACAAATTGAGCTTGTAATAATATAAATAAGTGGTATATGTCTCCCTCCACTCTTAATTGAGTGCCAATAATAATAATAACAACAACAACAACAACAATAATAATAATTGATGCTAATAATAATAATAGTAGTGGTAGTAATAGTAATAGAATTCAGGTGCTTGAGGCGTTCAGGCATGGGGACAGAGCTCTTATTACCCTACTCTGAATATAAAAGTATTAAAAGACCAGATCTTGTCATTATTATGTACTCTGTGTTTTGTTAGTATTATAATAATCTATATCGGTCTGTTAAAGTAATTTGTTGTGATAATAACTCTAAAATATAGTTCATTGTCCTTCTTTGTTAAAGTAAAATAACTTTTCTACTTGTAAAGTAATTATAAAATTGAGTTAATAATAAGCTATAATTATGTCTGTTAAAGTAACAATTCTAATTCAAATTTTGAATTTAAATTTAAATTGCAGTAGTGAAATTTAAAAAAAAAATACAGACCAAATAGAAGAGATTTCTATACTTTTTATCTCTGTATTAATAGTTATCATTGTCTTCTTTATTCGCTATTCTGATTTTGATTTTATATTTGTTTCATTTTCATTTTGTTGATTTATTTGACTTATATTTATAATGTTTGAAAGGTCATATCGGTTGATTTGATTAATATGTCAATTGTTATTACATTTTTTATATATTGTATCAAATTATTATAAAAAAAATTATTTATATTAAAATAAATTTAAAAAAGATATCAGCTATTTTTTCTTACATGGGCATGACATCAGGGCTCTCATTCCCCTCTCTCCCATTGTAGGAATGCCTCTTGACGTAAAAAGAGGTTTTAACATTTGTTTTCACAATGATCTATTGAATAGGGAATAGTCATGGGAATGGCAATGAAGACATAAGGTCATAATTAAAACTGAAGCCATCTATAAATACATACATATTTTAGTGTATTTAGGTATATAAAGAATATTTGAAAGAAAATTTAACATTTATTATCACAATCATCTAGGGAACAACGAATAGGGTGGGAACGAGGTGTGAATCCCAACAATAAAGAAAATAACTCAAATAGGTCCAGGCAACCATGAGGTGTTTTCAATGCTTAAAAGGGTGAAAGTTATGGTCAATAAGGAAATCAATTCTTCAAAATTATAGAATTCATTCTAAAAATATTAAATTTTAGTAAATGCAGTGTTATTTGCTACCATTTACATAGAATTTGCTCATTCACTTTTCACATATTATCTATAAAAAGAATAATTCCTAATTTCTTCTTAAAGTCAAGTAGTGTCATTTTGGGTCCTTTACATGCCATCTACACTTTGAAGTGGCTATAGGGACATTTTGAAGCAAGGTTCACACATCTCTATGTAAATTAAATATAACACATCCTTGTAATGCTCGTGGACATTATGGACATAAGCCCACCCCCATGTAGACTTTGAGATGTAGCTAGAATTTTCGCTGATAAAATCTAGTTGCATTGGTTAAGTGGCTTGGTTGTGTCTAACACCACCAAAATTTAAATCTCACTTGACATGTTAGGTTGGTAATAGCCACTGAAGATGTTAGTGATACTAACAATATTAATAATGTTGGTGATGTTGGTAACATTGATAATGTGAGAGATATTGGTTATCTATGGGCCTCCCATTTATATACTGGACTAATTCGTAACTTCAAACAATACTACTCCTTCCCAATTTATAACTCTAAATTTTATAAAAACATTTACCTATAACTTTTAAAAAAGTAACCTCATTTCATTTTACCTAAAAACCTTTCTTTTTCTAAAATTACGTTTTTCTGACGTTGATCAAAGCATCTTACACAATACTACGATTTCTATTAACTTGGCTCACAGGTAGGTCTCTCACATCTCTTACCTGCTGCTGCCTGGCAGAGTTTAATTTTAATATTAATTTTACTTTTTGTTTTTGTGTGGTTAAACAAAAAATTGATTTTATTTTTGGAGAGTGGTGTTAGCTCCTTTAACCAGGCAAAGTTCCTACAATAATGTTCCTCAACCGCATGCAATTCTTTATTACTCTCAGAGAACAACCCCTGCTGGCTTGTTGATCGCAGAGGCCACCAGCGTTTCCGACACTGCTCAAGGGTGGATCAGAATTTCCTGTCTTCACAAATCTCGTTGTTTCACAATTTTATTTTCAATATTTACTTATATACATAGCAGGTATGTAGATGCGCCTGGAATATGGACAGAGGAGCAAGTTGAAGCCTAGAAGCCCATTGTCAAAGCTGTACACGACAAGCGAGGCATTTTTTGGTTGCAGGGGGTTATGATCGAGAAGATGGCAACGCAGCTATTTCAAGCGGCAAGGCAGATTTAGTGGTTTAGGGCCGATTATTCTTGGCGAATCCAGATTTGCCAAGAAGATTTGAAGTGAATGCACCTCTCATCAAATATAACAGAGACACATATCTTAAGCCCCTTTGGGTCGTTCCGTAACATATCTTCAAGCAGTTCCAGTTGTTTCTTTAATAAAATTCGAGTTTGTCATTAGCTACACATTTTCTATACTATATTCTACTCAAAATAAGGCAATGGAACATATATAGGTCTAAATGGATATTACAAATTTAATCAGTTATTTTGAAAGCAAAATCAGGGCTCGTCTTTTTCTTTAAGTTGGATTCTTCCTTTAGGTTGTTTGATCTGCTGCTTTAGATTGTTCTTCTGCAATCTCTATGTGCACGCGCCTCAATCTGGATGCAATCCTCTTGATGTCTCTGTAATTGTTTGCATCTAATGAAACTATTTTCTCTTAAATTGCTCTCGTACTTTAAATGTTTGTGAAATCCTTATCGGGGACCATGGAAGTGAAGAAAATGAGGCTGGGAATGGTAAAAGAAAAATATTCTATGGATTTATCACACCTTAAAAGGAAGAATATTTTGTAGATTTCTCCCCGTATGATATTACATTAGGATTGGCTCCAAAAGGTTACGTTAGATCGAAAGAAGTAATTTTCTGTTTTGGTACCATGGGGTTTTGTAAGATAAAAGTGTAAATCAAGAGTCTTACTTTACATAGAATCTAATATTCTTGATTTTGTTTTATTTTTTATGTATGAAGTATTAAGTAATAATAATTTCATATTTTTAATAGAGGTAATAATAGAAAATGACGTGGTGTATTTTTTAATATGGTGTAGTAATGTGTTACATTGACAAGGGATGTTTTGTTTCGTGGTGAGTTTGAGTAATGGCGAGTTGATGCAAAATGCCAAAGCTATAAAAAACATAAAAATGATGATAATTTTCAAGGTGAGCCAATAGGTGATAATGAGGAACAATGATAATATGACCTAAACAACTCTTCATATCTACAACAACAATAAAAATATACTAAATAAAAAATAGAAAGAACACAATTTATTCCAAATCAATAACAAAGTGTGTGTGTGTGTGTGTGTGTATGTGTGTATTGTAGAGTAATATTACGAAATTTGTTAGTCCATGTATTAATCAAAAAAATATCTATAAAAAGGTATATAGAAACTAAAACATCAAAATTACTCCCTCAAATGGTGTTGCTAGTGAATTTTAAGAGTTATTTAAAAAATGTATACTACCAAACCTTCAAAATAATGTTTCTCCTTTGAATAGTGGTAAAAATGTGTTTTTCCTTAGATTTGGTGCTCCAAATCTACGTCAATGAAGAGTAGCATGCTCCTCTATCATTTCCTAGTGCATCAATCGCTTAGGCTCACAATATTTATCAATTTTTGAAAATAGGTCAAGCTTTTCTATAACAATTTCTATGTCGTAAGTTTGTATAACTAAAGCTTTAAAAAATGGTGGTCTTGGCTCACTCATTTATAGCTTTTCAAGATTGTTCAAAATCAACCTGATCGTCTATCTTGAGATCAAGATGTTTATCCATTGATAAATTCAATTTTGAAGGGATAAGTAATAAATATACCCATTAATATTTGGAATAATGAGGTATTGATGAAGCATGTGAGGGCTTAGTCTTGATATTTATGTCATTAATAGTTTATGGATGCCACCCAATTGATGATGTCATGAGATGATGCAAATTTGAACAACAAAATTCGAATAAATATATATTCAACAACTTTCATAGAATTATCACTTAAGCTCTTAATTTAGTTTAACATTTTAAAATGGCTTTGATTAATTTTTTGTAATTCTTTAAAAGTCTATTGCAAGATTAATCAACCTGGTCAAAATTATCATTTCACTAAGTTATAATTTGACTAGAGTATAATCAGAAGAAGGTGTTAGTTGTTTGTGAAATAATACCCCAGTTAGGGTATTATAGACATGAAATAATACATATATGTGATATGTGCTATTGAATTAGAAGAATTCATTGGTCCAAGGTATCATTTTGCATGGTCATAATTTTAGTCGAAGTGATATAAGAAAAGATAATAATGACATAAAATACATAGCCCCATTCATAAATATATTAGATTAAAGCAGCACCTGTACATAATAAGTTCAAATGATTTATTGTATTGTAGTGATTTTGATTCAAATTATGTGTTCTCATAGGATATTTCTTGGATTGACAATCATAACATAATAGTGATAGGAATTGGATGTCTCAAAAAATTAGGGTTAAGGGTCCCTTTCTTATTAAAAAAATAAATAAAATAGATGGAGAATAATTAGAACAAGGCAACAAACCTGGATCAAACACAAGTCAAAAAAGAAGGCATAAGATGTGGCGATCATAGTCAGTGTCCTATGATAAGTAAACACTTGGCTAAATAGAAGAAACCTTATCCAAAATTTGAGCTAGGCTAAGCCAATGGGATAATGTGTCATCAACAAAAATACCTTGAGCTTGCACAACAGCACATTTAGATAACAAGTCCAAAACTTTATTATATTCTCTATAATAATGGTACACTTCCCATAGGTTAAAATCATCTAAAATGGACAAATATTTCCTCAAAATATTTTCAATCTTCCAATTATTATAATTTATGTTGTTGATTACCAATACCATAATCATTAAGTCACATGTGATACTCAACGTAAATTTTAGTGGTGAATATTTGTTAATTCATGAATATTCTAGTTTTTAGAATATGAATTTGGTATTTTTTTGAGTACAAATAGTGCCTATTAGCCTAAAATTTTGGGATGTAATTTGTTTTGGGGTTGATTTTTCAATCCTTTATAATAATTATGGAGTTATGCATGTAATTAACCATATATATATATATATATATATATATATATATATATATATATATATATATATATATATATATATATATATATATATATTCCAAATGTCATCGAAATTACCACCAAAGTATCTTTATTTATCGTATTGGCAAGATATTCATCCTTGAGGTTGTATTGCGCCATCCTACTACTTCAATCCACTTGACAAAATTGTATCCCCTAGCAGTACCTGACAATCCCATATCAATCCACTGCCTTATAACAATACACCATCTAATAACACTAAATCCATGTGATAGCACTATGTTATGTGGTAGTTCTATGCCACATGACTGATTTCCATTACCTGATAGAATTGCATCGCTTGGTAGCACCTAAAAACCTGATAGTAATTCAGTGCCTAGTAGTAATAAACTATGCAACAAAACAAGGTGTTGTAGTATCACTCTGTCATGTGGTAGTACTATGCCACATGGTAGCAATGTGTCATATGGGAGCACTATGTCATGTAATAGAACTATGTCATGTGGTAGCACTGTGTTGCATGATAGTAGACTATTGGCCAACAACGTTGAACCTCCAATTAATAATTATCACTCAAAATCTCTATACCATCTGATAGTTATTTTACATTCAATGACAATGCCCCATAGTGATCACTTGGTAGTATTGTAACCCATGATAATTAATTAGTACCATTAAACTATCTGATAACACTTTACCACCTAACACCATTCAAATACTTCACCTGCCCAACTTTTATAATCCATCTACATGTTGAGTCCTATAACATCCTACCTTAGTTACTGTGATGCTAGGTGGTAGTGGAAACTGTAAAACAATATAACAAATATCAAGAAAATTGAACATACTATCTTATTTTATAAACTTAGGAAAGAAGACTGCACAGACAACATGCACTCCAAATACATGTAAGTTTGAAACTTTTTAAAAAAATATTAGTTATTTTTTTAATTATAGAATAATTTCAAAACCATTTCAATGTAAAAATCGATATAGATAATGATACTATTTCAATAAAAATAATTAATTTTAATTAACATCTCACCACTCAAATATTTGTTTAATGACATGCCACCCTTAGAAGACACTCCTCTGAGCACTTCAAAAGATAATTATAATTCTCTTCAGATACCAATTTTTTTTGAAAATTACACTCAAAAAAATTGATAAAGGAAGAGAAGTACATGGACAATAGGAAGGTTTTCTCAAGTTGACTAGACTGCAAAATATCTATTTATAAATCCTGTATAACTAGAAAATGTTAATGAACTTCCAATAGAATGGAAATATAAAATATGTAGTTGAAATCTTGGAAAAGAACACAGAATATAACTTAAATTTGACATAATTTAGAAACATTGTGAGAAAATATATATAACTATGAAGTACCTTGATGGACAGATAACAAGAACACTTAGAAGGAAAAATAAAGAAGAATATATGCATGTAAGATATGTACGTATATACAAAAAAGATCAAAAATGATAAAAACATATTACTGAGAAAGGGAGAATAATTAAACCTTAATTTGGAAAAGTTATTTTGTCCAATCTTAAAGCAAAATATGTATATTTCTCTACTATTTTCCATGTTTAAAAAAAATACAGACCCATTTTTTATTTTTTAGATTAAAAAAATTTATTTTAACACAATGGGTTTCTTGATATTCTAAAATCACATTGATATGCTTGGGAAATAGAAAAATATCTAGCAATAGTTAAGAAGGAAGATTTGAAAGAAAGTTTTAATAAATCACTATTTATCTCACTATTCATCAATGAGGTCACTGCAGTTGTCAACACATCATGGGTTTGCATGCATGAGTATACTTTTAAAAACTATTTAAGGTAATCTCATCTATTATCTATCCATAAAATGGTAAAAATTTATAATGTACAAAATATTCATGAGTTGATTATATTCAATTTAAGAGAGAAAGCTAGGATGAATCATTATGCCATAGTTATGAAGCTGCTGTGTGTTGGTGCTGATGGTGTATCAATAATACAGGGACATAAAAGAAGTATTTATGTTCACCTTCAAACAATAGTTTCTCCATTTAAGATTCCAATTCATTTCATGGCTCATAGGATGAATTTTCGATACAAAAGTATTAGCACATTCAATAATGTTGTAAAAGTAGAAGAGCTTATTCATGACATGCATGCTTACATGTCAAGCAACCAACAAATATTCTTGGAGCTTTAAAAATTTGCAATTGGGGTGACTGATGGTAAAAGACTACTAAAAGATGTTGAAACAAGATAGATTTTCATGTATGAACCTACATACAGATTTTTTGAGGAATATCCATCCTTAAAAGGTTTCTTGTATAAATACCATAGGAAAGTTGAGAAAATAAAAGATTATTGTGTCATTTAATAGATTTTAAAATATTATTGACATTATACATTATTTTATCAATGTTGACGGAAATCAATTATTTTTTGAAACATTCCCAATAGATATCTATCTATATTAATAATATTATACGTTTGAGAAAAGGTGTATGTCAATCTTTATATATATAATACACATTGAATGAAAGATTTCATGACCTTATTTTTAGAACATAGAAAATTTTGACAGAGTTTTAGAATCCAAAGAGTTATTTGAAATTCAATATACATGATCATATTTTTTCCATGGTAAATGGAATTGAGATCCCCATGCTCCTATTTTGGTTTTCAACACACAAGTTTAGTTACAAAAATTAGACTTAAGGCAGACACAAAATAAAACAGAGGTTCAAGAACTAGTTCAGAGCACACAAAGATCAAACCATACATTCATTAGCACCCATATTGGGACATTAGTTCTATAGGTCACTACTATCCACTACAAGACACTAATATCTAGTTCATTCATAGCAATACACCAGGTAGAATACAAATTTGCATACATATAGTAATAGGTTTGGCAGTTATGTTCAAATTTAGCTCAAATTTAGTCATTTTAATTCAGATTCATACTAGTTACTTAGATTTTGGGGCATCATGCATGGCATGATAATTCATATATTTATATTAGTACACATATTTAGCTATTACATAGTTCACTCAAATTTAGTATACTTAGATACCAAATAAAGGGCATGTGTGTAGTACATAGTTTCCTCATACTCAACTTTAGATAGGTTGATTGCATGGAATGGAAAACTCCATGTCATTCTCTATGTTGTATAAAATCTATATCACATTATAGTTTATCCCTAAATTCATGACTTACTCTATCTGTAGTGGTTAGCATCCTTGAGTGGCCTAGAGCCACCTAATATACCTGAGTGGCTTCAAAAATAAATATATAGTTAGATACTTTCAACACTTTATGCAGTATAGTTAAAGATGCATCTACTTCACATAGGGGGAAACGATAGATTCAAGACCTACTTGAGTTCTTAAGCCACCTCCATGAGAGGGTTTAACACACTTACAGTCTTATCAAAGTTATTCATTGAGATCAGGATCCACCAAGTAGGGTGTAGTGATGTAGTCAAAATTCGATTGAGTTCTTGAGCCACCCATTTAAGGATTGAGCAAGCCTTTAGTTCAATTCAAGTTATTCAATGATATTATCATTATGCACTTTCACAAATGCATGTTGTGACTAGGTTCATGTATTATTTCACATACCTAAAAGGTGTATTCATTCCTTTCCTCTCTCTTTACTCAATTATTTCATTTCAAAATAGTCTTTTGCTTTTGATTATTTCATTAGTAAGGATTGATTTTTTCACGTTTCATTGTAGGACATTGATTTTAATCATGTTTTACATATGCAAACCTAGATTCATATATTCAAACACAAGTACATGCGCTTAACTTCCAAGGTACGTCCATGTACACTTCTTTTTCATTTATTCTAGTCATTTCACTTTGTTGCATTACTAGCATAAATGGGGGAAATGTGTAATCACTTAAAAATGTTAATTGGATTCTAAGAGTATCGCTTGAGTTATCCTATCCCTAGGCTTTCCATAGAGCTATTATAGAGCCTTAGACTTGCTTTTATAGCTTTTCAATAGATCTTGTTCACTTATAGCCAGTCAAGACACAGTGCCTAAACTGTCACCTTTAACCCCAATCCAACTTTCCTATAAGTATTGTAAAAGGACATTAACACCACACTTGGGACATCAAATCCACATGGTGATAGTGTAACCAAATGGGTTCTACTATCTTTAGCCCCAAATCTTTCTAACTGATTCTTTTTCAAATGTGTGCCCCTCTTAAGGTTAGCCTAAGCTAATTTTATAATCTATACAAGAAATAAAACAATATAAATATAAGTCTAATCTACCTCTATTCACTATATGGAAAATAGATACAAAAGCTATTCAAACCAAAGATAAAGTTGTGCAAAATAAAGGTACATTATCCCTATTATGCCCTACTTTCTACATACTACCATCCTATTAACACACTCAAATATTATTCATATCACACTTGTAAAGAGAACTAGGGTTTACACATCAAATCAAGATTTATAGGTATAATACATAGCTACAGGTTTCAATATCAAAGGAATAAAACACATAGGAATAGGCGTAGGTGCTCCCTAAAAATAGGAATAGTCTTTCAAAGAGGACATTAGCGCCACATCTTGGACACTACACATGGATGGTGCTACCTTCTAAACTAGGCACTATTGCTTAGTGAATAGATGAATATCAAAAACATACTTTTGACACTTAGAACTACTCAAATCTCAATTTTTAGAACCCAGGTCATCGATGACATTCTGCTTTTAGCTAAGTCTATAATTCTCCCTATTTATTGCTATTATTAGAAATTCAATCAAGGAAAAATTTATTTACAAATTAGTAGGTTAATTATTGTAATTTATTTAACTTATTTAGACATCTTAGCATTTTAACTAAACATAGGTAATTACACATGTAAAACACAAAAAGGTTAAGTCATAGGCATTAGGTATTTGGGATGACCTCACCTCTATAGAGGTCCCTAATGATTTTGATGGTCTAAGTCATGAAAATAGATCATATTTAGTTATCTATAAAGCCTAAAGACCTAATAGCCTAGGATGCTACCATATGTTGACATCCTATGGATTCAAAGCCCAGAGGAAGTGGTAGATACTCTGAACAATCAGGAGGCCCAGATTCAACATGATCATGTCGTGTGGTAAAGTGAAAATGAAGACTATAATCAAACCTGGGATGCTACTTACATGTGAACATAGGTAATTACACATGTAAAATCTTAAAAGGTTAAATCATAGGCATTAGGTGTTCGGGATGACCTCACTTCTATAAAGGTCCCTATTGATCGTGATGGTCTAAGTCATGAAAATAGATTAGATGTAGTTATCCCTGAAGCTTATAAGACCTGATGGCCTAGGAATATACCATATGGTGACATCCCATGGATTCAAAGCCCAGAGGAAGTGGTAGATACTCCAAATAATCAAGAGGCCCAGATTCAACATGATCATCTCGTCTGACAAAGTGCAAAGGAAGATTATAAGCAAACCTAGGATGTTGTCAGGGATCACCTCTATAGAGACCTATGAGGGCCTATGATGTTACATCAAATTATTTCACATCTAGTTGTGGGTTCCTTCATGATTCACTATTGATGGAATTTTACATGGTGTAAAGTGTTACTATAGGAGTTTCATTGATGATGTGGGCCATGTACACCAATGAAAATTCCATTTTATGTATTTATAATATGTTTTTGGTAATGGTGGATTTCACATTACTTCATTATATGATTCCACCTCCTCTCCTCTTAATAAATTAACCTTTTCCCCATGCAAGGTAGTAGGTTTTTGAGAAATTACTTACACCTTTTTCACAAAAAATGTCATAACATCTTCATTTTCTCCATTAAGTTCAGATAGATAAGACACATTACCAAATATTTCCTCTACCATAGGGGAGAAAGGCATCGCCTTCTTGAATCTAACTACTACTCTAGGTGGAAAAGGTGAATCTTTGAAAAATCTTTCTTCTCTCATAGGTGGTAAAGGCAAGGCCCCCATAAATCTTCTCTATACCATAGGTGGAAAAGGCATCTCCTACTATGTTTCTAAAGACCACATGTCATGTCTACGTCTTCCTCTCATTTTAAGATCTTGGAACATGAAAGGTCTAAAGCATCTACTTCCTTAGATATTATGCTCTCAGGGCATGAAATCTTGAGGATAAATAGAAGAGAGAAATATTGTTCCTTCCAACATCTTATTCTATGAAAATAATCTTTCAACCTTGGTACTCTAGGATATTACATCTACGAGACACATGTCATTCAAAATACTTAAATCCTAGTCAGGTAAATCATTGGGTACATATCCTGAGATGACAACATTCCATTTATTCTCCTTCCCATAATCATGGAGTTAACATGAACTTTTTTTTATTAGGTTGCATAAAATCCTAAAAGTGAGAGGGTAGCACAAATTGATAACTACCAGTGGTAGAGATGGTTGTGGCTTCATGATAGGATAACGAAAAGTATTAAAAAAAAGGAAAAATACAATCATCAATGTGCCAGTTTCTAGGTTTTCCTTAATTTTTTCATCTAATTTATCATTTAAACATTTAATACACTTGGATATATTGATGCAAAAAAGGATTTGGTTATGGATAATGATGCACTCATCTCCATGTTTCCACCTAATGAGAGTGGAACGGGTTTGAGAAGTATCCATGGAGATTACATGATAACTAGGGCTTTAGAGAATCGTAATATGGATGGAGAATGGGAAGATGAGATTGAAAACTTATTCCATGAGTAGAGGAGTAGAAGAGAACCAAAAAAAATTCATAAATTTTTACCATTGTAAAGTACTTAAACTATATTTTTTTATATTATTTTCATCCTCAACCTTTACATATGATTTAGCATTACTATTTTGCACTAAGCATAAATTATCTCACTAAAATATGTTTTATTAAACAATTCCTTTCGACATTACTTGAAACTTTAGACCAACTGCTAATTATAATTACATTTAGTAGTCTCTATGTGACAATCCCCCTCTTCCCCATCTCCTTCCACAAATATTCATCTCACATAGCTTAAAAAAAACTAAAGTTTTTGTCACACCTCATCTACAGACAAGTGTTTTCAGGCAATATCTATTTTTGTATGGATTTTAGGGATTTAGGAATGGTATGATGAAATACAATTTTGTTCTAGGTAATTTGTTGTTGTATTAAGAATAAGACCTCCTTTGTTCAACTGATTCATCTATTATGACTGAATCTAAGTAGGGCTCAAATGCATAGGCATCCTCTTTTCCACAACTGCCTGGAATTACTGACATTGCCATAGAAGCTACTCATCATCCATTGTGATATCTTAATCATGTTCTTGAATGCTAAGTTTGGTGATGGAGAGAAACTCTTGATCAAGTGGATTATCCATCCGTTACTCAAAATATTTTGTCAAAGAGTGTTGTTGGAAAAATGTTAGAACTAACAAATTTGAGTGTAAAAGATTTAAGTGGATCAGAAAATATATTCTATTTTAATGAGAGAATGTATTTTTTATAGTTTCCAATTGAAATTTGATAAAATATATAGATAACACAAAACAAGACAGGAAGAGTTTGACTTGAGCTTCTTGACTTACATCTTGTACGTATGTTTCCTCTTCTTGTTTACTTGAATTCTTCTAAATTTAGCCCAAATGGGGCATAATAGGAGAGATATATATTATTTAATTTTAATTTTATTGAACCATTCATGAAATATGTTTTCTGATTATGCATTTGATGATGACAATCATAGCTCTCCATACTTGTTCTTCTAGATAAATCTATCTTCTTTGGTTTTGGCAAGCTTCTTGAATATACCATGAGAACATAGAACTTGATAAATTTTAATTATTTTATCATATAAGGATTAAAAATAGGATTTTAAAATTATCACAATGGTGGCACAAACTTTAAAACAAAATTTTAGCTCCAAATTCCACTTACAACTTCCTAAAATATCATTTTATGCTCTACAGACCTCAGAAAATCTTGATTTGGATTACAAGGTATAAAATTAGTTCTAGGGTATTAACTGGGAAAACTTTAATTTTTTTGAAAATCCTGAAAAGTCTTCACCAAACTCTTAAACAAAAATTCATAAAAAAATGTTTGTTTGTTGTCTGCTTGGTGACCTAGAGATGTTTTTCTTTGATCTAAACTTATTTTGAATTAGTTTTTATTTAATGAGAATTTATTAATACCTATAAATTAATTATAAACACTCTTAAATTATTTTATTCCTTTGGAAGGACTTGGAAAAAATATTTCTAACTCCATTTGTGAGCAAATTAATGAGAAAACCCTAATTTACTTCATGAACATACGTGTATTTTGTTATTAAATATCTCATAATATATATTAAAAACATAAAAATAATTTTTAACATTAAATTTTTTTAAAAAAAACTCCATGTCAAATTTCAAGTGATTTAATTCAATAAAACTCAAAATATGCACACTTTAATGTTTCCTAGCTTGCATAGTTTCATTTTTGAATACCTATAGGTCTGAGTTTTGCAATTTTATTTAGTTTTATAATGAATAAATAAATTATTATTATTTTATTAATACCTATAACAATCCATATCATCATTATAATCATTGGATACGATCAAACAAACACTTAAACCTCTCTAAAAGTGTTTTTTCTAACTGTCTCTCTTGCCTCTTTGAAACCTTGAAACCTATACCTTTTATTTATCCATTATCTACCTTGTTTTTTTAATCAATATATAATAAATTTATTTATTACCCATAATATCTGACAAAACTTTTCATTTGTAACAAATAACTCAATAATGCAAACATATTGCTTAAAACTGAGCCATTAGACTTTTATAGAACCTTTTCATCTTAATGATTATTCATAAAGTTAATCATATTTAACCTAAAATAAATAAATAAATAAAATTTCATTATTATAATTCTAACCAACTCTTCTTTCCTTTTATGAAGTGAACATTTGAAAATCACCCTCACTAGCTTGCAATCAGCGAGTTTGAGGAATAGAAGAAAGATCTGCCAAAATTTAATTTGTGAGCTATTACTGAGCATGGTTTTAGCATGATTAAGGTTTTATGTTGTTGTATATACTTTATTTACTATTTAAATCCTTGAATGTATTTTTCTTTAAAACATGCACATAAGCAACCTTGACCAATGGTGGCAAAAATTGTCAACATGAAATAAAAACAAATTCACTCTTTAATTTAGGTATTAAAAAACTCATTCATTTTAAGATGTATTTACTTAATAGAAATTTTTATTTTTGTTTGATTATATATTTAGGATATATTTTAACATATGATTTCCCTTTTTTGGATGACTCAGAAATGTAAAAGGTTCCTATTTTATTTTACCCTATTTTTTATTTGACTTAGTGGGGTGGATTTCATCATCTTCTCACAAGTATTTAGGGGTGCGTTAAATTAAAATGTGTCATCGTAGCATCATAAAAAACACTAATTATCTTGTAGGATATATAAATTTGGGATCATTTTCATCATGAATACCTAACATCATGCTTGGACAATGTCGTGTGAGGAAGGCAACCCTAGGGAGTTCTTTCTAATATCTAAAGTCAATGTGTCGTACCCTCAAAAAGAAAAAATTTGGAAACAAGATTTAAAATGTTCATTGATGAATTTATGCCCATATACCTTGAGGTATATAAGGACCATTTAAATATCCCAATTAAAATTATAAGCAAATCCTAAATATGGTATTATTTCATTGAAACCCATAATACTAAAGTGGTTGCAAAGGGACAAGAGCCTTTCATGAATGCCCTGATCTTGGATTACTTTTTAAATGCCTCTTTTGACATGAATCATTCATTTATATTAGGGTGCAAAGGTAATAACCACTTGGATTTTTCCTTTATCATATGAACCTTAAGAGGGAAGGGGCTGCTTAAAAACCTTACCAATAATTAAAATATTTTATTTAAAGAAATTTAAACTTTATAATCCTCTCTCAAGGCATGTGTTTTAAACAATTTAATGGATGTGATGAAAACTCATGTTAGTTACTAAAGTGACTTTTAATGCTTGAGTCTTATTTCATGATTATTATGTTAGAACCTTATTATTCTTGAGATCAAAAAAATTGAGTCCAAATTTAAACCATTTATACACACACAACAAGGTGTTAATCTCCCAAAATTTTAAGTCAAACAAAAGTGAAATTTTAAACATGTCCCCAATAACTCCATTACATTTTGAAACCACATTATTAGGTTTTTCAATTTCAACCAAAATTGTTATCCCATTTTAAGTTTCAAATTGTAACGTCAAAGCAAATCAAAAACAAAAATTCCAAATTCTTGTTCATGTTATGTTGTTATGCCATCCATTTTAGTCTAAACCTAAGTTACAAACCAGGTATCAATTCCAATTAACCTTCTTTACAAGTTCAAACCTATTCCAATTCAAGACTAAATTCTAATTTAAATACATAATTCAAGTCTAAAACCATTCCAATTCCAAAACCAAGTTTCAAGCCTAGTCAATTTGTGCTAAAGTTAATCCCTTTTAGAAGCCAAAAGTCTAAGTTTAGTTTGAATATTGATTTACAGTTATCAACCAAATCCAATTACTATGCCAACATTAATACATTTAAATATTTATAAATCACCTTAAAAACAAAATCAAGTCTATTTCCTTTGCTCACAAAATCAAGTCTCCAAGATCAAAAACTTTCAATTTTTTTTGCTTAGTCCAAAACATGAAATGTTTATGCTTGAAACCTTTGTAATTAAAAATTGGACATACCCTTTACAAACTTGTTTGATTCAATTATTATTAATTATTAAAGCCATTTACATTAGTATACCTTTAATTGGTGTTGTCCAATTTGGTACTTTATGTTGTCCTAAGCCAAACGTGTTGCCTCCAACCATTTCTCAATCAAAATTCTAGGTAAGTTCACCATACCAAGTCAAAACAAAGTTTCAAAGTACCCAAACATTATCAAAATTGAATGTCATAAACTGAATCATGCTTAAGTATATACGTGGTGGAGCTATTTACAACCCTTGATATGATGAGGAAGTAGTTTAAAATCCATATGATTATAACCATTATGTTGAAGACACTGGGGATCAATACTACTTAACTGATTTACCAATTAATGTTGAACCCAAAAAATTTAATCCATACCTTCTATTTAATAAATCTAATGCTAAACAAGGACAACATAAACTATACTTTCCATATGTTGCATTTGATGTGGAACATAAGCCTAATCTATTATACCTTGGGAATACACCATCTAGTGATGAATATATGAAAGATCAATTCACTAGATAACTATTTGATAACAAAGATGAACATCTTGTTATATTTTTATAAATTAGGAAAAATTCCCTTGGTTTTTTAATAGAAGATTTGTGCTATTTAGTTAGAACACCAAAAGAGCCACCTCCTACATTTTTAGATAACCAAGATCCCTCTAGTCAAAATCAAGGTTTTATTGAATCTTCTAATCAAGCTCTTTTCATGTCAAACAAGGCAAAAGGTCAACTCATTTATCAATCTTCCCAAATCCAATCTCTTAAAAATCAAATCCAACAAGCTAAATAAGTTTTCTCTAGTATCACTAACTCTCTTGCCATGTTAGACATTCAAAATCCATTGTTAATACTCTGATATATCCTTAAATTAAAAAATAATTAGATTTATCCACCTATCCTATGTACAATCCCAACCCATTTTTTAGCAAGATATTATTTGAATAAATGTTTAGCACACCCATAAAAAGACCAACCTAGCAACTAATCCTAATTCAAATGCTTCCATGGATTATTTCCAACAAATAGTGGATCAGTCTCCACAAGGGTACCCCAATCCATATCATGTTCCTCCAAGTTCTAGACAAAACATTTTATAGAAAATTTTAGGTGCTTCATAGCAACACATTGTGACCATGCCTAGTTAGAAATAACAAGCTGCAAGTAATAATCCACCATTTCAACAAATGGCAACCAATACCCCACTTCCATAAGGGGAAACCATTCCTCCACTTCAGAAAGTGGAAACCAATCCTCCACCTCAAAATGTGGTGACCAACATTCTACTACAATAAGTTCTAAATAATCATCAATCAACATTGTCTAACCAATAGTGTGTTTTACATTAGTGTAAGTTCACAAAGTTGGGGGACAAAGATGAGTTACCCTTAGACATGATTTTCCTAAAATTTCATAAAATTGAACTTGTGTATATAATTTTAAATAGCTACACTCAAAATTTGAGGCTGTTATAAGAACATGAATTGTATCATCCTAAATAAACATTATCTAACCAACAATGTGTTTCTATTAGGATAAGTGCACAAAGTTGGGGGATAAAAATGAGCTACCCATGGACATCATTTTATTAAAATTTCATAAACTTGAACTTGTGTATATAATTTGAAATAGCTACAATCAAAATTTAAGGATGCTATAATAACATGAATTGTATCACTTCAAGTCTATTTTTATAAACACTACTTTTTAAAAAATGATATAACTAGGCCAAACATATAAAATTTGAATAAGAACTCATTTTTTTTTCAAAAAAGCAAAGTGGATAGATGGTCGTGTGGCCCATCATTTTTTGAAAATCATCTAATATTGTTTGAAATTATTTTGCGATATTTAGATATTATCTTTTAGTTTGTGACCTATATATTTTTATATTTTATCAATGGTTTTTTATTGATTTTGTACAAAAAAATATCCTAAAAATTGACAAAAAATGGATAGCCAACCATGTGGCCACCTTAACTACTTCAAAAAAAATGAACATAGATTTTTTTTTTTTTAATGTGCATATAATTAGGCTTAGTTTGTGACAATATAATTTGTTTTTCACTTGGATGAACCAAAAAAAAATTTACATTAACATGTATAGGCATATATATTTGGGCATGTGGCAACCTAAAAAATTTATATTTAGAAATAAACATCATTTACAACCTTAAAATAGTTAAAAAATTATAAAAATAATATATTTGAAAATAAGAGAGTGTGCTCATCATCATGGTAATAATTTTTTGAAATTTTTTGTCAAAATTCCTAGTGTATATTTGGTGATGAAAGTTGAAATTCTTTATTTTCTATCAAATCTCTCAGACTTGGCTATAAATTTATAGGTCCAAGCCTTTGGCTTGGGAATCCATGCCATTCTGAGCCAAAAGGATTATATTTTTAAATTAGATCTATAATGTGTACATGTTAAATTATAATTCATATGTGTTATGGTAACATATACACATTACACCATAATCTATACACGTTATAGTTAATATAGACAAAACATTAATTTTTAATGGAATTTTTTTTACCCAATTCAAGAAATATATCCCCATAGACATTCTTTACATTCTTATGTAATACTTTCAAGTTCAGAACAAGAGCTATCAAGTAATTTTTTGGACCCCACCTTTGAAGATCTATCAATTGTCCAATGAGTGACATATCACATTAAAAAAAAAGAATGAAGTTGAAGAAAAAAAAACTTCAAAAATACAAGAGGTGAGAGGAAAAAACAAGGTATGAATGTAAGCACTTCGTTTAAAATAAGTTACAAAAACTATCTCTAATGAGCCAAATACGTTAGATAATGATACAATTGACAATAATGAATTGACTAATGATAAAATTTATAATAATGAATTAGATATTATTGGAAGCTCACATTCAAATTATAGTGTTTTTTATTTTGTTGATGATGACTATATGCATGATGCCTTACCCCCCAACAATGAAGAAATTTTCATGGAAAGAAATAATGATGAAATTAGCAAAGAATAAAATTTCATGGAATCATATAATGAGGAAATAAATAATGAAGAAAATGTCATCCCACCACCAATAAACAAAATTAAAGATGATTTTGAAACACCCTCTCAATAAATTAGTGTGGGGTGATGTTGACACCTGATTTTGACTGGCCTTGCCATTTGTGAGAAAGTCCAACCCAAAGCTAGTACTTTAGAGTTGTAGATCATGGTGTGCACCAAAAATTAAGTCTATGTACACATCCCTGATAATACAATCAGGTAAATGATATAAGTAATTATATAACTTTAGCAGATCTATCTAAGTCAGCATAATTCGAAGAGAACAATGACATAATTAATTGACTAGAGAATAATCTCTACCAATAAGGTTAGATATGATGAGTAAGATATAAATTAGCTAAGTCCAAATGGGTCAACATATTAACTCAATAATAGAATCAACTACCAAGTTACTATAAATCACATTAACTAGTGATTGGTAGTAGTTGAGCTACCTCATGAAAAATAAGGCTCTTTAGAAGCCTATAAAATGTGGGAAAACAATGTGAAACAAAAGTTAAACCATAGGAGAAACATTTTTGGGTTGTATTTAGAGCTCCTGGAAGAAGGGGAAATGGTAGAGAATTAGAGAGATTGAAAAGTTAGTTTGATATATTAGTGTTATTATGCACTATGTAACTATAAACTACCAAAGTAACTAATATTTCTATAGTTGTTATTGCATATATCTTTATTTATATCTATGTAATATTTAATCTCTCATAATTTATAGAATAATGTTGTAGTTATTAATATATCTGATGATATCTTGTAGGTGATGGAATGGATACTTATGTAGATAGTACTTCTCTACTAATGATCCATTATATGTTCACTTGATTCCATGTAGTGATAGAATAGTAAAAAACATTTCAAATACCCTTAGGTGTGTAAGTATGCACCCAAATGAATCTATTGTATCACCATTACCAACTAATCCTAACTTGCCATGATTTCTCTCTACACGTTAGATGAGTGTGTGAGCATATTTCATGTGATATGCCAACATAGTTAGATAGTGGTGAGAATGCATGTGTGGTACAAGACTAATGTGTATGATAGAATTTAACTGAATATGGGAACATACGGTCGTAATTATAATTCATGTCATCAATAAATACAATGCATCTTAGTGCCTATAGGTATATATTAAATAAAAACCAAAATGATGAATGGTGTTTGGGAAGGGCATAGGAATGGGGAAAGGTGTGGGAAATGAGATTTTGGAATGATATTTGAAAAATAAATGGAATGGGGAACATTATTTTTGGAATATAATTTTATCAAAGAATGGTGTGGTGTATGTTGTGGTGAATGGGATTTCAGAATAAGCACATGAACATGGAATGTTGTGGTGAATAAGGGTAATGCAGTTAGGCATATAAAGAATATATGAAATAAAATTTGACATTTATTGTGGACATGGCATAAGGAACATGATGTGAAATGGAATTGAAAATGTTGTGGTGAACATGGTAGGGAATAATGTGGGAATGGTGTGGTTAATGAGATTTTGGAATGGGCATGGGAATGAAATTAGTACATTAGGCATCTTATAATAAAATCTACTATTATACCTATCTTAGATAAATATATGTAAATATGCCAAGATATATCTTTATCGTCGCATTTATTTTATATTATATTTGCGACATAAGTGGAATAGGCACCTTGATAATGATATCTCTCGATGTCTTTTACATAGATTTGTCTATGATAGGTATGTTAGTAGCAATTGTGTGTTTTGTGTATTCATTTCACATATAATTTGAAGTTTCTCATTTAACTTAAAATTTATATTATACATTACATTAAATCATACATAACTATAATTCACATTATATTAAATCACCCATAACTTTAATTTACATAATTTAAAATTTTCAATCTAAATAGATATTTAGTATTCATCAAAATGTACCATACACACCACATAAAATATCAATTAATGAATGAGGACACATCACATAAAATGTTAAATAATGAATAGGTACACAATTTTTTTCATAATTACATGAAATTTTTTTTCCACTAAGAGTTTCAATCTCTCTTACTTAGCGTTCCTTTTGGAAAGTTGTTTTCCATTTTTTTGTTTTTCATAGCGGTCATATGTAAATGGAGGTAATAATATTAGTCCTTCCAAGGAATTTACATGAGATATAGCTACAAATTTTAATCATGTTCTTCTATTTGACCTATATCAATTATGGATTTTGAAAGGGTCAAACCTTGTAATTTGTGTATTGTTAATGCCCAAGCCAACCATAAGGGTAGTTGGGTTATGTGTCCCTCGTGTATTGGTGTAATTGGAACTTTATATGGATTTTCATCTTGAAATGGCATTCTTTAGTAATTTTTAAACTATACCATAACATATTTTGGTGGTTCAAGTGGGGTCCTCCAAGGTTTGTAGATTATTTTTATGATATACCCTAGAACTCCATTTACAAGTCCTACTTCTATATAAAGACTGGAAGTTAACATGACCCTTTTATCGATAGCAATTAGTAAATCCACATCAAGTTCATCATTTGGAACTCTCATTGGTGCATTGACACTTCTTGCTCTAGTTGCAATGCTACATGCAACCGATCTTTTCAATGAATAAAGTTTTCTTTTATTGTGGTTATACACATTATCATATATGGAAAAAAAAATAATAACATTATCAAACTCTTCATTGGTGGTTATATCTATTTCAACATTTGTTTTGGTCATCAATAGCTTCTACTCATCTATTGTCAAACTTGCATCTCTCAAATTTATGAGTAGTTGACGAAAACATTGTTGGTTATCACTTTTTCCTTCTTGTCTAAATATCTTATCCAAAGTAAAAACTATTTTAAATTCTTCCCATAATAGTTTAGCTCATCTGTTGCCATTGTATGGTTGTCTATCACTAATAGGATGAAGCTGACCCAAATTTCCAACCAAAGTAACAGATATACCACCAAAACTAATGTTGGATTTTCAGGAAATGTTTGACGGAGTCTGTTGTCTATGTTCTGCATCATATTTTTCCCAATGAAGCTCATATCATCAATCAATATGTATTTAATGTGGTGGATATCGTATTGGAAACTTCTATGTCTTGTGCTTTGTATACTTTCTCTCTATTGATAGTAAGGTTGTAATTTGTTCCACATGGGTCTCTTCGTCAAACTGTAATCATTGGCAAATCTTTTATTTGATGTGGTAAAAACTTAGCAATTTATTTTACTTTTTATGGAAAACTGATTGTATGTCCTTTACATCTATATTGATCTCTTGTTGCATGTGTCACTTATAGGATTGGATTGACATGTGCTATTAACATTTCTTCAACTTGTGTTAGGTTTTCAAGTTCTGGTGGTTGTGGTTCAAGATCCATATTATTTGACGCTAGAAACTAATGATTACCTTTCTCTTGTTGACATCTATTGCATAAAAGGCCTTTAGTGGTTCAAGAAACATTTATTCCAGTATAACTTTCTTCACAAATATAGCACATACTTGGTGAAGCAATGTTATCTAAACCATGTCGAAAAATAATTTGAAATGTTTTCAAATTTCTCCCAATCATTCCATTAGAATTAGTTATGTTTTTCTTTCTGTTAATTTCTGTATGTTGTAATTTTCTTCAAATTTCTCCCAATAATACTACTCCTCCCCAATTTATGGCTCTAAATTTTATAAAAACATTTACCCGTAACTTTTACAAAAGTAACCTCATTTCATTTTACCTAAAAACCGTTCTTTTTCTAAAATTACGTTTTTCTTGCGTTGATCAACACATCTTACACAATACTACTATTACAATTTCTTGACAATTCTTCTAATTACAAAAGTTCGTTTACCATGTATTACCACTTCCTCTTCTCCTTGTTGACATGCCCATTACACATTCGGCGACAATTGCTAATCATCTAGCAGACACTCATTGAATTTCTCCCCATGAATAGTTGCCTTCTTGATTTAAAACTGCCTTAAAAGTTAGAATGCCAAAGAAAGAGAGTATCTCACCCGAATACATTATGTTCATATTTTCATTTTAACGCAAACGTAGCGGCTGACGTATGGTACCACTCGACATCTTTTTTGACCAGAGATGCCCACAGACCACCCCACATCCCGACCTTATAAATATTAAATAATTTCTATGCGTCCTCCCCAAGAACAGCATTCGCTTTCGTTACAAAACTTTGTTAATATGGGAAGTATCCAAAACCAGAGTTCAATTCCCCTCATGACGCCCTACCGAATGGGTCCCTTCAACTTGGCTCACAGATAGGTCTCTCACATCTCTTACCTGCTGCTGCCAGGCAGAGTTTAATTTTACTTTTAATTTTTTTTTTTGGTATGTTTAAAATAAAATTTTATTTTATTTTTGCAGAGTGGTGTTAGCCCCTTTAACCAGGCAAAGTTCCTACAATAATGTTCCTCAACCGCATGCGATTCTTTATTTCTCTCAGAGAACAACCCCTGCTGGCTTGTTGATCGCAGAGGCCACCGGCGTTTCCGACACTGCTCAAGGGTGGGTCAGAATTTCCTGTCTTCACAAATCTCGTTCTTTCACAAATTAAATTTTCAATATTTACTTATATACATAGAAGGTATGTAGATGCGCCTAGAATATGGACAGAGGAGCAAGTTGTAGCCTAGAAGCCCATTGTCAAAGCTGTCCACGACAAGGGAGGCATTTTTTTCTGTCAAATCAGGCTTTGCGGAAGATTTTTGCATGTGGGTCAGTATTTGTAAATCATATTGGGCCAGGTTTTCCTTGATTTTTAACTTTCTTTACTTGTCTTCCAAAACGATCAACAAAACTTCATATATTGGGTGCATTGCAATGCAGATTATCAGCCTAATGGCCAATCTCCACCTTCCTCTACAAGCAAACCTGTTAGAAACTGAAGTTGATTGGAGATAATTTCTCCACTCCTCATGCATGCAAGCAGTTAGCTGCAGTTGAGCAATCAGTTACTTTACATTCAGTTAGTTAACAATCAGTTAGTTAAGCAGTTAGAAGATTAGTTAAGGATGAGTTAAACAATGAGTCTATTTTCAGTTATTTTTTGTTTCAAAATCTATTTAAAGACGCCTTGGGCGCAGCATTGTAAGCAAGGAAAATAGAAGATCAATAAATAAAAATTCTTCAAGAAATTGCAGTAGCAAGTGGTTCAGTTTTTGTTTTTTTGTTTCAGTTCTTGTTTTTTTTGCTCTTTTAGTTTCAACAAATTGGTATCAGACCCTGGTTAGGAAGAGAGCAGCAAGAAAAGAAGCACCTGGTTGGGAGCGTCAGCAGACCCAGCGAAAAAGGAGAAGCACAAATTGGAGAAGTGCGCAGTCAGCAGAAGTGCACAACAGTCGAAGTCTAGAGACTGACATTGGCAATTAAATCGATGTCGGCCGACAACCCTGACCGACCTCAGCAGAACCAACTGACGTCGGCAACTCTAATTGACTGACCTCGAAAGATCCACCAACGTCGGCCACTGTGTGCTGAAACAGTGAACCAAAATTTAGTTAGACATGGTAGTGAACAATAGTATTTCTCAGCCTCAAATTCCCATTTTTACTGGTAAGAATTATGATTTTTGGGCAATTAAGATGAAAACATTGTTTTGCTCACAAGAAGTTTGGGATTTGGTAGAAAGTGGTTTTGTAGAACCGCAAGACGAGGCAGTGCATCTGGCATTAACTCAAGCACAAAAGGAAGGGCTTAAATAGAACAGGAAAAAAGATGCAAAAGCTTTATTTATAATCCAACAGGGATTGGATGAATCAATTTTTTCCAAAGTTGTAGCGGCAACGAGATCCAGTTAGGCATGGAAAATCTTGGAGACTACCTATAAAGGTAATACAAAGGTAAAAATTGCTAAATTGCAATCTCTTAGGAGAATTTTTGAAAACTTGCAAATGAGTGATTCAAATTCAATAGACCAGTTTATGGGTCATGTTTTGAATATAGTGAATCAAATTAGATCTAATGGAGAAACTATCACGAATCAGAAGATCATAGAAAAAATACTCAAGAGTTTACCCAATAAATTTGATGCAATAGTTATAGCTATTGAGGAAACCAAGGATTTGGAATTAATGGGTTCTTTGTTAACACATGAATCTAGAATGAATAGGAATAACAGTTCTCTTGAGAATGCTTTCAAGTCATAGGGATCATTTGCTAGAGGAAGAGGAAGGTCAAACTTCAGAGAAAGAGGCAGAGATAGAATTGGAAGGAACAATCCAGATCAAGGTGAACACAATAATCAAAACTACAATAGTAGAGGACATGGCAACAGTCACTTCCAGCAAAGTTCACAGAGGTTTGATAAATCTAATATTCAATGTTATTATTGCAAGAAATTTGGACATTATGCAAGTGACTACAGAAGGAAACGAGGATATGTGGACAAGCAGAATGCTAATTACACAGGTGAATCTAGTTCTAATCTAGGTGAATCTAGTTCTAATTCTGGAAGCTTGTTTCTTACTTGTAATATTATTCAAGAAAAAGCTAGAGATATTTGGTTCTTAGATAATGGATGCAGTAATCATATGACAGAGAATAAATAAGTTTTTGCTAGTCTTGATGATTTTGTAAGATCTGAAGTTAAATTAGGAAATGATATCACAGTAGATTTCATGGGTAAAGGTGTAATAAATGTTTTAGCAAAAAATGGTGAAAGAAGGTTTATACCTGATGTTTATTTTGTACCTAGACTAAAGCATAACCTTATGAGTATTGGACAATTAGTACATAAAGGTTATAGAGTATCCTTCATGGATAATGTTTGCACAATAGTGGACAAGTTTCCAAGTGACATGTTGATAGGAAAAGTGGAGATGACCAAGAAACAGATGTTCCCTCTTTGAATCCAGTGCATCCAAGGAGAAGAGGAAGCCCACTTCAAAACCATGCAGCTAGACCAATCAAGGCTATGGCACTTAAGGTATGTACATTTACATTTTGGAGGTTTGAATTTGTTACAAAAGAAAAATATGGTGAATGGTTTACCACCAATAGAAAAGCCAAGAAGTTCATGTGATAGTTGTATTCTGGTAAAACAACATAGAGAGAGCTTTCCATTAGGAGCCTCATATAGAGATAAGGTAATATTGGAGCTAGTCCATAGTGATTTATGTGGACCAATGCAAACTACATCACTTGGAGGTAGCACTTATTTTTTAATCTTCATTGATGATTTTAGTAGAAAAATGTGAATATATTTTCTCAAAAGTAAGTCTGAAGCCTTTGAAAAGTTTAAACAATTCAAGGCAATGGTTGAAAAGCAGAGTGGCCGTTATATCAAAGTACTTAGATCAGATAGAAGAGGTGAATATATGTCTAATCAATTTTAAAAATTTTGCAAATATCATGGCATCAAAAGGCAATTGACTACAAGGTACACACCACAACAGAATGGTGTAGTAGAAAGAAAGAGTAGAACAATCATGGAGATGGCTAGAAGCATTTTGAAAGCCAAACACTTGTCAAATGAATATTGGGCAGAAGCAGTAGCATGTGTAGTGTATATTCTGAATAGAAGTCCAATAAAGAGTGTTAGAAATTGAATTCCACAAGAAGTGTGGAGTGGTATGAAACATAGTGTACATCATTTCAGAATTTTTGGTTGTATAGCATATTCTCTTATACCATCTAAATTGAGAAGAAAACTTGATGATAGAGGTGAAAAATGCATTTTTATTGGCTATAGTGAAGAATCAAAGGCTTATAAGTTGTATAACCCTATTTCAAAGCAAGTGATTATTACCAGAGATGTTGAATTTAAGGAAGAAGCATGGGATGGTAGCACTATCACAATTGAAGCACCAATTCCACAAATTGAAGAAGAATCTGAAGAATAAAATTTGCAAGGTGGACAATCCTCTCCACAAGCAAGAACAAGCAGTCTAATAAGAACACCTAGGAGGTTTGAACAAGATGAATCATCTAGTCATGCATATCACCCTACTCTAAATTCACAAGTGATGAATCAGATCCAACTCTTGCTACTTTAAGATAAAGATTGAAAGGTAAGAAAATGAGAAGTTTGAATGAGATTTATAATCAAGAAGAAGAGAAACTAGATTTGGTTTTAAATTTTGCTCTTTTCACTCATGATCCTATGTATTATAAAGAAGCAGCTAATAAGAAACATTGGATAAAAGCAATGGATGAAGAGATGAATGCAATTGAAAGGAATCAAACATGGGATCTAACTATTTTACCTGAGGTAAGGATTGTATAGGAGTCAAATGGGTTTATAACACTAAATTTGATGTAGATAGAAATGTTGAAAAGCACAAGGCAAGGTTAGTAGCAAAAAGTTTTGCACAAGAACATGGAATTGACTATAATGAAACATTTGCACCAGTTGCTAGATTGGATATTGTTAGAATGGTATTATCAATATCTATTCAAAATAATTGGTATGTATATCAAATGGGTGTAAAATCAGCGTTCTTGAATGGTTTTCTAGATGAAGAAGTGTGTAAAATAGCCCACAGGTTATGAAGTGCAAGGACATGAAGAAAAAGTCTAAAGATTGAAGAAGGCTCTTTATGGTCTCAAGCAAGCACCAAGAGCATGGTATAGCAGGATTGATTCATATATGATAAATAATGGATTCAACAAAGGCAATAGTGAGCCTACTTTGTACACAAAAATCACCAAAAAAAGTCAGATTTTGATTGTGTATTTATATGTTGATGATTTGATTTTTAAAGGAAATTTGTCTGTAGGCAATTTTAAATCATCAATGAAGAAAGAATTTGAAATGACAGATTTGGGATTAATGAACTATTTTTTGGGCATAGAAGTTGTAGAATCAGAGAAAAAAAATTTATCTATCAAACTAAATATGCAAAGGATGTGTTAAGGAGATTTAAGATGTTGAATTGTAAACCAACACCTACACCAATTGCTATAGGGACCAAACTTAGCAAAGAAGACAAAAGATCTAATGTTGATTCTACAACATTCAAAACATTAGTTGGTAGTTTGATGTATCTTATAGCTACTAGACCAGATATCAGTTATGGGGTTAGTTTAATCTCAAGATTCATGAAGTCACCAAAAGACTCACATTATCAAGTTGAAAAAAATATATTGAGATATGTGGCAGGAACTACAGAATATGGAATTTTATATTCAACAACTAACGATTTTAGTTTGATTGGTTTTACTGATAGTTATTTTGCAGGTAGTGTTGATGATAGGAAGAGTACTTCTAGACATGCCTTTATTTTAGGCATAGGTGTGGTCACATGGGCATCCGAAAAACAACCTATAGTGACACTTTTATCAGCTAAAGTAGAGTATGTAGCAACCACATCAGTAGCATGTCAAACAACTTGGATGAAAAGAATATTGAAAGATTTATTACAAGCACAGAAGGAGTCAACACCAATTTTCTGTGATAACAAATCATCAATTGCATTATCAAAAAATTATGTGTTTCACAAGAGGAGCAAGCACATTGATACAAGATTTCACTTTATCAGAGAGTTAGTGAATAATGGAGAAATCCATCTAGACTTTTGCAGATCTGAAGATCAATTGGCAGATATATTCACAAAGGCATTAACAAAGGAGACCTTTGATTATTTGAGACAAAATTTAGGCATTGTAAATGTTGAAGTTGTTAGTGGTATAAATTAAGGGGGATTGTTAGAAACTGAAGTTGATTGGAGATAATTTCTCCACTCCTCATGCATGCAAGCAGTTTGCTGCAGTTGAACAATCAGTTAGTTTACGTTCAGTTAGTTAAATGACAGTTAGGAATCAGTTAGTTAAGCGTTTAGAAGATTAGTTAAAGATGATTTAAGCAATGAGTCAATTTTCAGTTATTTTTGTATTCAAAATCTATTTAAAGATGCCTTGGGCGCATCATTGTAAGCAACGAAAATAGAAAATCAATAAAATCTTTTTCTTCAAGAAATTGCAGTGGCAAGTGGCTCAGTTTTTGTTTTCTTGTTTCAGTTCTTGTTTTTTCTGCGCTTTTAGTTTCAACAAAACCGATATCTGGAAAGAATCCTTTACCGAATCGTAAGGACGTGGCAGACTTCTCAACTCCTCGGCCATTGAAAACAGACGAAATTCCCAATATTGTTGCAGATTTTCAAAATGCTGCCAGAAATGCTATGAAAGCAGGTTTGCTTTCTAACAATAAATTATTTTTTTATAATTAGTTGCTTTTTTTACAGAGTTTGATGGTGTTGAACTCTATGGGGCTCACGGGTACCTTCTTGTCCAGTTCATGAAAGACTGTGTAAACGACAGGACCGATCGATACGGCGGAACATTGGAGAATCGCTGTAGATTCCCTCTCAAAGTTGTGGAAGCGGTGGTGGATGAAATAGGAACAGAGCATGTGGGAATACGACTTTCTCCCTTCGGAGCACATTCTGAAGCGTATGACTCAAATCCGGAGGCGTTGGGGCTTTACATGGCTAAGGCGTTGAATAAATACAACATTCTATATGCCCGCTTTGTAGAGCCCAGGATTGTTTCTACCGAGGAGATGATTGCAATGGAGAAGAGACTTTTTCCCATCAGGAAAGATTTCAAGCAGAGCTTTTTGGTTGCAGGGGGTTATGATCGAGAAGATGGCAACGTAGTTGTTTCAAGCGATAAGGCAGATTTAGCGGTTTATGGCCGATTGTTCTTGGCGAATCCAGATTTGCCAAGAAGATTTGAAGTGAATGCACCCCTCAACAATTATAACAGAGACACATTTTATACTACCGATCCACTCGTTGGGTATACAGACTACCCGTTCTTTCAAGTTTAAGCCCCTTTGGGACATTTCATAACATATCTTCAAGCAGTTCCAGTTGTTTCTTTAATAAAATTCAAGTTTGCAATTAGCTACATATTTTCTATACTATAATCTACTCAAAATAAGGCAATGGAACATATATAGGTCTAAATGGATATTAAAAATTTAATCAGTTATTTTGAAAGCAAAATAAGGCTTCCTCTTTTTCCTTAAGTTGGATTCTTCCTTTAGGTTGTTTGATCCGCTGCTTTAGATTGTTCTTTTGCAATCTCTATGTGCACTCGCCTCAATCTGGCTACAATCCTCTTGATCTCACTGTAATTGTTTGCATGTAATGAAACTATTTTTCCTAAAATTGCTCTCGTAGTTTAAATCTTTGTGAAATCCTTATCGGGTACCATGGAAGTGAAGAAAATGAGGCCGGGAATTGTAAAATAAAAATATTCTGTAGATTTATCGGAGGTGATGAGCGTTGTCAGTGTCTTATGATAACTAAACACTTGGCTAAATAGAAGAAACCTTATCCTAAATTTGAGCTAGGCTAAGCTAATGGTATAATGTGTTGTCAACTCAAATAACTTGAGCTTGCACAACGCCACATTTAGCTGGGAAGTCCACAACTTTATTATCTTCTATATAATAATGGCACACTTCCCATGCGTTAAAATCATATAAAATGGACCAACATTTCCTCAAAATATTTTCAATCTTCCCATTATTAGAATTTATGTTGTTCATTACCGATACCATAATCATTAAATCATGTGTGATACTCAGTGTAAATTTTAGTGGTGAATATTTGTTAATTCACAAATATTCTAGTTTTGAGAATATGAATTTAATATTTTTTTGAGTATACGTAGTGCCTATTAACGTAAAATTTTGGAATGTAATTTGTTTAGGGGTTGATTTGTCAATCCTTTATAATAATTATGGAGTTGTCCATGTAATTCACCATATATATATATATATATATATATTATATATATATATTCCCAAAGGTCACCAAACTTACCACCGAAGTATCTTTATTTATTTCATTCGTAAGATATTGAGCCTTGAGGTTATATTATGCCATCCTACTACTTCCAGCTATTTGACAAAATTGTATCACCCAGTAGCACCTAACCACCCCGTATCAATCCACTACCTGATAGCAATACACCATTTGACAATACTAAAACCATGTGGTAGCACTATGTTCTGTGGTAGTACTATGCCACCTGACTGCTTTCCATTGCCTGATATAATTGCATCGCTTTGTAGCACCTAAACACATGATAGTAATTCATTACTTAGTAGCAATACACTATCCAACAACAAAAAGTTATGTAGTATCACTATGTCATGTGGTAGCACTATGTCACACGGTAACACTATGTCATGTGAGAGTACTATGTCATGTGATAGAACTATGTCATGTGGTAGAATTGTGTTTCATGATAGTAGACTATTGCCCAACAACATTGAACCTCCCAACAATAATTATCACCCAGTAGCTCTATACCATCTGATAGTTCTTTGACATTCAATAGCAATGCCCCGTAGTGATCGCTCGGTAGTATTATATGCCATGATAAGTACTTAGTACCATTACATTGTTTGAAAACACTTTACCACCTGACACCATTTAAATTCTTCACCTGCCCAGCTTCTATCACTTGTTTGCATCTTGAGTCCTACAACATCCTACCTTGGTTACTTTGACGTCAGGTGGTAATGGTAACTCTAAAACATTATAACAAACATCAGGAAAATTGAACATACTATCTTTTTTTATAAACTTAGTAAAGAAGACTTCACAAACAACATGCGCTCCAAATATAGGTAATTCTAAAACTTTTTTAAAAATATCACTTAATTTTTTTAATTATAGAATAATTTCAAAACCATTTTAATGCAAAAATCGACATAGATAATGACATTATTTCAATAGAAATAATTAATTTCAATAACATCTCACCACTCAAATATTTAATTAATGACATGCCACCCTTAGAAGACACTCCTCTGAGCACTTCAAAATATAATTATAATTCTCTTCAGCTACAAAATTTTGTTGAAAATTCTACTCAAAAAAATTGATAAAGGAAGAGAAGTACATGGATAATAGGAAGGTCTTTTCAAGTTGACTAGACTGCAAAATATCCATTTATAAAACCTATAGAACAAGAAAATGGTAGTCAGCTTCCAATAGAATGCAAATGTAAAATATGTAGTTGAAAACTTGAAAAAGAACACAGAATGTAACTTAAATTGGACAAATTGAGAAACATTGTGAGAAAATATATATAACTATGAAGTACCCAGATGAATAAATAAGAAGAACAAATAAACGAAAAAATGGAGAAGAATATATGCATGCAAAATATGTACATAAATACAAAAATGATCAAAAATGATAAAAACATAGTACTGAGAAAGGGGAAACAATCAAAGATTAATTTAGAAAAGTTATTAAGTCTAATCTTGAAGCAAAATATGTATAGTTCTCTACTATTTTTCATATTTAAAAAAATTGCAAACCCATTTTTAATTTTTTGTATTACAAAATTTTATTTCAACACAATGGGTTTCTTGATATTCAACAATCATGTTGGTATGCTTGGAAAATGGAAAATATCTAGCAATAGTTGAGAAGGAATATTTGAAAGAAAGTGTTAATAAATGACTATTTATCTGACAATTCATCAATGAGGTCAATGTAGTCGACAACACATCATGGATTTGCATTCATGTGTATACTTTTAAAAAATATTTATGGTAATCTCATCTATTTTCTATTTATAAAATGGTAAAAAATTATAATGTATAAAATCTTCATAAATTGATTGTATATAATTTAAGAGTGAAAGCTAGGATGAATGATTATGCCATAGCTATGAAGATGGTGTGTGTTGGTGTTGATGGTGAATCAGTGATGCAGGGACATAAAAACAGTGTTTATGTTCACCTTCAAACAATAGTTTCTCCATTTAAGATTACAATTCATTGCATGGATCATAGGATGAATCTTCTATACAAAATTATTAACACATTCAGTAATGTTGTAAAAGAAGAAGAGCTTATTCGTGACATGCATGCTTACATGTCAAGGAACCCAAAAAGATTCTTGGAGTTCTAAAAATTTTCAATTGGGGTGATTGATGGTAAAAAAATACTAAAAGATGTTTAAACAAGATGGATTTTCATGGATGAACTTCCTACAGATTTTTTGAAGAATATTCATCGTTGACATATTTTATGTATAAATACCATAGGGAAGTTGATAAAGCAAAAGATTGTGTCATTTGATAGATTTTAAAACATTAGTGACATTATACAGTACTTTGTCAATCTTGAAGGAAATCAAATGTTTAATGAAACATGCCCAACAAAGATCTATTTATATTAATGATTTTATACGTTTGAGAAATGGTTTATGTCAATCTTTAGATATATTATACAAATTGAATGTAATATTTCACAGCCCTATTTTTTGAACATAGAAAATTTTGATAGAGTTTTAGAATCCAGAGAGTTATTTGAAATTTAATATACATGATCATCTTTTCATCATGGCAAATGGCATTGAGATCCTCATGCACACATGCTCTAGAAGAGTTGAAGTTATGGAAGCTGACCCTAAAGATTTACCCGTGACACATCTACTATATGATACCATTTTATATAAAACACAAATTAAATTATTATTGAAAAGTTTATTATTTGAGATCAGAGAATGTTTTCAAAGGGATGAGTTGTTGGAGGGCATGGGAGTTGTGAATCCCATTTTTTGGAACAATGTTAACAACAAGAACATATTAGTATCTTATTTTACAATTACATGGGTACAATTGTTAAGAATTTTTGTGAATCTATAGATGTGAATGGAGTTTATATTAATGGTATTTTAAATAAAAAATTACTAGTGTCTTAGTCCACATAGTTTGTGATTAAAATGATGGATCAATTTTAGTGTTAAATTGAACCAACAAAAAACGGTGCCATTACACGATTAGGGAAAAAAATTATCCAAGTAGCGTCTTACAAGAAAGTATTAATGAATATTCCAAATTATATGAAATTATTCAAATAATTATTTTGGGTTCTATGGAAGATGAGTGAGCGTTTTGTGCATTATCTTTTGTGAGGTAAAAATTAAGAAATAGATTAGATAAAACTCTAGAGACTTGCTTGAAACTCTATGTTTTGCATTATTATGTGGACAAGTTTCCTTATGAAAGATCACTAGCAACATAGAGTTCACTAGTTGAAATAATAGGTGTTAGTAATATAGCTAAAAATACAAAGGATGTGAATATCGAGACTAAATATAGAACTATCATGGTAGATGTAAATTGTGCTTACGATGAGCAAGTTTATTGAGGATTGTTTTAGCTCCCAACTTTTAGTTTGATCAGTATATAAATTACTATTTTTTGAAATATTTCATATTCTTTCATCTTGGAATAGTTTCAATCTATCCGAATTTTATTTTGATAAGTCTAACAATTATTGTTTCCTAAAATATTTCATATTCTTTCATCTTGAAATAGTTTAAATTCTATAATCTATTTCCCACATGTAAAAATTATTTATCTTAGTAAATAGACTAGAATTAAACACTTTATTTGTCCTATTATAATTCTATGTATTTTAGATAATATTTATATAATATTTTCAATCTAAGTCATTTATTAAAAATTAATCATAATTCTAATTAACATTCTACAGAGCATTCATTGAAGCATGCAAGTCTTATGTGTAGAAATGCACGATGCAACATAGGATACCAATTAACATTCCATTAAAACCTCTCCAACTTTTAAGATGTGTTGTTTTCATTATCTTAATTATCTATAATAGTAATTTGAAGAGCTTATACATAGATTTAATACATGCATAAGTGTTGAACCAAAATATAGAAAAATATTTTAATCACATAAATATTATTCTATTACACATTTACATTTGAACCATTACCTAAATATATAGCAAATGTTGTTGCATATAATTTGGGATCGCATATTTCCAAATTCCACCAGATTCTCCACATAGCCCTATAATAACACAATCTAACAACTATAACAAAAATATTATATATGCTATATTGTTGTTACATAACATTGTAACTATAAATAATATCAATAGTTAAATTTCCTAACATTCCCTTCACAATAGTTTAGATTGAAAAATATTTAAACAATGCATTAAACTAACATTTTTTCAAATAGTACAACTAATAGAACAATATAACTCCATCAAATATTTACTTTGATTTATCTCTTTAGAATATTCTAATTTGACCACAATACATTTAAAATATTAAAATTATATACCCAGAGTATTTGTAATAAGTGTAAAATATTATTGACATCATAAATTATATTGAAAAAAATAAGTGTTTTTGAAACAAACATGATATAAATCACTGTCATTGTGAATATTATAAACTTTTTGAAACAAAATAACATCTATCTAGAATAGACTCTCCACCCACTTTCTACTTTCCATCATCCTCCATTCAAACCTCGTTGGCTTCACCTGCTTATGTATCCTCCATAATAACTCCTTCCTTCTCAAGATCCTCTATAGTAGAATTGATATTTATAATACCTTCTCTCTCCTCATTTTCTTCATTGCTAAATTAAATAAGAGTTGGATCTTCATCTATTTTGTTCTTCAATAAATTTTTTGGATCCATCCCATACTCTTTAATAATTTTCTTCAAAGTGTTATTCTATTTATTTAACAAAACAAAATTTTCCTAGAATACAATCATTGAGGTGATACTTTCACAAACATTTTTCAAATACACATTAAGAAGTTATGCTTCTTTACTCAATTTCTTGTATTTTTCTTGAAATTAACAAATAATATATAGGACTTAAGCACATACAAAGTTTAATAACTAAAATACACATTATAGATAATGAAAACTTACCTCAATCTTTTGCTTCTCTATTTGTGCAATTGTAACAAGGTTTATATCTCTAGCCCAATTATTGAAATAGGCTTGGGCTTGTCCATTTAAATTTCCCAAATTGTTTATCATATTCCACAAAACATTATAATTGTAAACATTGTTAACAAAAATTAATCTAGATTGAGTTTGTTAGAATAAAATGTCAATCTTCAAGAGTTTATTTTGAAAAATGAAAAACAAACCAACTCTTTGGGAGTGATTGTGATAATGAGAATTTATTTCTTTGATTAGTATTTTTTACCTTATCTCCCATTATTTTAAATAACTAAATTCTCTAATAATACCCTCCCTCATATTAGCAATAATTTTTTTTGAAACTAGATTATCCAATAAAGAATTAGTTAAAGAATCATCAGAGACATTTAAATTATTAGTAGGGGTGGTGTAGAAGGGGAAGATGTAGACATAGAAGGCACCTCTATAGGAACATTATCAACTTTAATAAAATCACATTTATTGAATCCAACATCAGCCATGGCCCCGCTTTCGACATCAAGAAACTCTTCATCTAGATCAATTTGTTGCAATCATGTAAGACCCTACGCACTAGAAACACCACTAATAGAGAAATTTGGAAGATCAAAAATTTGTAGGATTCTTCTAATCTCTATAAGGAAGGAGATATTCTTTCCTCTTATCTAAGCCTGGTTGGGTGATGGGGATGGTCACACATTTATTGGACTACTCACAGATGTAGGGTGGCCTGTAAAGTAAAAAATTAGTCAAAACTGGTAAATTCAAAAAAAAAAATTAATACAAATTCAAAATAAAGATGTTATTAAATGTAGTAGGGGTGACTACCTCTTCTATTATGATGTTTATTGTGGGTGTTGCCTCTCCCATTATGATTGTCCTTGTGGTAGTTTCCTCTTCCCCTCTTATTGTCTTTGTGGGAGAAATAGTGATGGTTTCACCTACAAAATGAATAAATTATCTATTTAATAAAATACCTAATTCAAAGACACTTCAATTAAAAAAAATATATGTAAGGTGGCAAACTTTGATTGTGTTGGCGGGAAGAATCCTCAATAGAAATAATTTGAGAGTCAAATGCAAAATAATAATAATAATAATAATAATAATAATAATAATATTAATAGGAAAAATAATTTTTCCATTAAATAATACAAGAAATAAATATTAAAGAAAATTTGGGTGAACCTAGAAGTGGAGTTGAAATATAATCACATCTTGGGTGTTTGGAAAATCAAAATGAATTGAATGAAGACTATGTGGACTTGGTATCGCTAGAGCCCTCTGCATCATGATGACCTATGGATGCCACCTATTTTCTTGTGAAATATGTACGTACTCTTACCCATAACAACTAATAGGCCATGAAATATTAAAAATTGTAAATATGTATAAAGCATCAAAGGTGATTATTATGAAAACTAAACTTACTTCCTGTTCCTTGACAAACAAATGATTAGCTTTCATTTTTGATTAATGGAAGTGGGAATTGTAGTATTCTATATATCATATAAGACCTTGAAATAAAATACCAAAATATATTTGGAGGATGAAATGATGAAAGTGTCCTTGAAAAATGCATAATTAAACATACCCCTAATCTTGTTGGATATAACCATGCACTAGTCACATTTTATAACTGATAGAAAATGAAGAATGTAGTAAATAGCCTAGAAGGGAATGTCTGACGGTCTTTCCTAAAAAATAATTTTGTATTGGAAGAAATTCATAATATATTTGAGAAATGGATTATAGTTTTTTTAAATGGAGATTCCCCTTCAAATCCGATTATCTACAATGAAAACAAAAAGCATGCAATTGTAATTAGCACATCAAACTAATTATAATAAATGATTCAAGAATAATTCAAAGATGTTAATATCATTAATAAATTTAACACTTACTATTTGGGTCTATGACCAATTTTTAGACACACTCCAAATGATTTTTGTCAACATAAAATAGGAAAACCTTAGAGCTAACAGGGCTTGCATTGCAATGTAGAAGCCTTGTTAAATTGTGGATATTTAATGGAGAGGTGGAAAAAGATATTGAATTATTTTTAAATCAAATATTGAAATGGGTCTTAGTATGATTATAAAAGGAAACCAAAGATCATAGTAGGTTATCATTGATCATCATGTCATATTGATGAATCTTTATAAGGCTTCTAAGTTTGCATTTATCTATCCAATCCACATAGGATTATAGATGATATACCATTTGGAGGAAGTACAGACATAATATATTCTTAAAAAGTAAGCTTTAAATGACCCCTATTTTAATTTTTTTGAATATAGAAGTCTTTAAAACCTCACTATAGGCTTGGAAGTTATAAGTTAAGCTTGAAAAGAAAGAGGGAAGAGAAAAACCTTAGAATAAAGTGTGAAAATGAGGGCTCTATGGGGTATTTATAAGAAATAAGGGGAACTAGAAGTAATTGATTAGTGTGACTGATGAGAGATAGTCATGTACTAATTTGGAACCACCCAACATTGGAGACATGACATTGAACAATAACACACAGCCACCAAGCAACACACTATCAGATGACAACAAGGTGTCAAGTAGTGGCTGCATGCTACCGTATATCATCACGTTGTCATGTGGTAACATGTTGTTGCCTGAAATTATGTTGTCACTTACTAATATGCTATCAGGTGGTGGTATGGTGTCACCTAGCTGCATGATGTTTCTCAATAATATTGTATCACCCAAAACCATTACATCACATGGTAGCATAGTACTACATGACAACATAATGTCACCCAAGGGTATAGTGCCACGTGACAGCATGATGTTGCATGGTGACATAGTGCCACTTGGTATCATGGTGCCACATGACAACATGATGTTGCATGAAAGCATATTTTCATATGACAACACAGTGGCACTCGATAGTATGGTGTAATCTGATAGCATGGTCTCATGTGGTGGCATGCTGTCATACGACAACATACTATTACATGATAGGATAATCTCATTTGACAGGATGGTGATTCCTAAAAGCGTAATGTTGAGTGGCAGTAGATCAGTTCCATATCTCCCTAGTAGATTTCTAATTAGTGTATATACAAACAACAAATAATGTGATTTTATCCCACTTACACACACTCAGATTCACCAAGCCTATGTATTTTATTCACCTAAACAAACTTAGGGGGTTCCTATCATGGCCTCTTAAAATGAACCCTGATGATACTTAGATTGGTAATTCCATAGTCACGAGCCACTTGAAGACCCAAGGAAAGAACTTAGGCTTCAAAATCATTATTTGTACCAACTACAAGGTGGAAATATGTTATTCTAATCAATGAACGAACACTAAAATCCTTTGGATTGAAAATATGTTGCTCTAATCAAATAACCTACACTAAAAAACCCTAGATTGGAAAGATGTTGCTCTAATAAATGAACCCACACTAAAAACCCTTTGATTGGAAAGATTTTTTTGTAATCAACAAACTAGCACTAAAAGCCTTTAGATTTCCCTTTGAATCTCTAGCCACATTCAAATTTGAATAAACATGACTTTGGAGGAAGTCAAGATGAAAATAAATGTCATTTCACATCTTTCATGTAGACCTTCAAGGATGAAAATCATAAAGAGGTAATATAGTGCTAAGGTAATGAATTTATCATCTCAATATTCTAGGTAGAGAAGGAAGAGGATGAACCAACTTCATTCAAGTTAATCACTTCGAAAATGGTTTCTTCAATTTTCCTAATAATACATAAAACTCGATTTGAATCATCCTTCAACACCCATGGTTATGTTCCCACCAAATGTTCCAAATGATAAGAAAGGGACTACATATCCAAATATAATAGAAGAGAGATGTAGAATTCATTAATAACCAAGATTAGAAGACCTTTTTCATTGTTGATCGAAAAGTCCAATATAATTGAGGCTTCATGGTCACCCACGATATGTACTTGGAGATAAAATATTTTTAAAATGCATGAAGGACCATAAATATTATCCATCAGTAAATTTGTTGTAGAGAGGAAATGAATAGGGTTATCCTCTCCAATGTATTTATAAAATAACAATCTATGCTATTTTTCTTGTGGATTGTAGAACATTACCCATACTAGTTTTTCTTCCAGAGCTTTGTTTTGGATACCAAGTTTCCTAATACTTTCACCACCTTGACTTTTATGCTTGAAAAATTTTTCCCAGCTCACCAAAGGACATTTCCTTTGAAAATCTAAGCCTTTCCAAAGGAAGTTACTCATAATTATGATAATCTTGTCCTTAACACTAGCATGTATTTTAAGCATTAAGAGAAGTGTTAGAACTCAAAACATTCCTTAGTTTGGTGCTACAAACATAAACACAAAATGACAATAAACGGAGGCAATAGAGTGCCTTATAACATGATACCATGTCTCAACACTATATACAAATATGTTACAACATGTTTTACACCTGCAAGCTTTTTCTTGCTTACGAACTGCTGCTAGGAGGCAACTAATGGCCTACTAAACACTTACAAACATCTCTCATAAATAGAGTAATTTGAAGTACTATATATAGTGTATAGATTATGGACTGTGGAAATAACTAAGTGTAGAACACTTTCAATGCAGGTAGAGGACATTGTAATGCACTTTTGATGGAAGTGCATTGAATAATTGGATGGTCAATGGTCATAGATAATCGGTGCAAGTGGAAGATAATTAGAATATTCCAACTCTCCCCCTTAATTTCTTCCACTTGTGTTGGATAACTATTGCTAACATTTATTTCTATTCTTATTCTCCTTTTAATGACTCCTACAAGCTCTTCTTTTGCTTGCTGATAGGGCTATGATGGCCTATGAACAGCCCTAAATGCTTTTTACACCTCTTTTTTCTTTCGCATGAAAACTATACATAATATCTTCTTAGACTTCACTTGGTTTAGCCTAGCTCTAGAAAACTATGTGATAAATAAGAATACTTCATTCTGACTTTGGTTCATAATGAGTTGGCCCAACTAGATGGAACTCATACATTCTTTGGAAGAAAAAACTCCTTCACTCCCCTTTTATCATTGGGATGAAGCTTTGGGAAAAGATGAAGGTAAACACTTATACAATTAGAAGATAATTATAATCTTATAATAAGAATATAGGTGGGAAGGGAGTTGAAAACAAATTTGAGCAAGGCAATCCTCCTAGAGAGAGTGAGAATTTTACCCTACTAGGATTGAGGTGTTGTTGGAAATAATTTATGAAGCGATTAGTCATTGAAACACCTCTAAAGAGTGGAACTTGAAGATGATAAAGAGGAAGATAGCTAACCTTAAATCCCAAGATAGTAATAATCTGATCTTTAATAAACTAAGGAGTACTAAGGAAAATAATACTTGATTTTTCTTCATTTATGGACTGCCCAAAAACTGATGTGTAATCATCTAAGCATTTCTTAAAATCTTGTGCTTCATTTCTACTAGCTTCCCCAAAAAGAATAGTATCATACATAAATAACAGGTGAGTAAAATCTTTGAATAATTATATGGCTTGAATACCTTTAATTTGATGATTCTAGAGTGCCTACGAGATGGAGAGCCTGAATAATTCTATCATCAGAATGAATAGAAAATGGGATAAGGGGTATTTTATATCACAAGCCTCAAGTTGATCAAATAATACAAGAGGAGACCCTTCAACCAAAATTGAAAATCTTAGTGAGGAAATACATCCAAAAATCTAGTCACACTGCTCCTGGGAAAAATTGAAGTTGACCAAAATCATTAAAAGAAATTGCCAATTAATCAGATCGTAAGCTTGCTTATGTCCAACTTAAAAATCATACCCTTTTGAATATTTGAGTGCAAAGAGTGAATTACCTCTTGGGTGATGATGATGACTTCAAATATCAACCAGTTAGAGATGAAACTATCTTGTTCAAGTGAGACTAGAAAAGGGAGATAACGCTTTAATTTAAGGGATATGCCTTTGGAAATGATCTTATATAGCACTAAAAAGAGCAATGGGAAATATATTTCTCAAATTATTTCATGACATCCACTCTAACCACATCCCAAAAATTCTTGACGGAAGCCATCTAAAAATCCATCTAGTTCTGGTGCACGTTAATAAGCATTGTTTGCTAGGGGGTGTTGAGGCCTCTCAAATTCCATGAAATGTAGCTCATTATGACAAAGGGATACTTCCATCTTCCTTCTTCTAAAAAATGAAATGATTGATGATCCATTGTGTACCAAGATAGCTATTGATCTAAAATATAATTCTTTCATCCCAAAATTCTAATGGTAAGGTGAATAACTAGATCCACTTGGGAGCCAATCTAAGATCCGAAGTTAGAGCATTGAAATTCAATACATAGGGTTGGAGATGTAGGCCTTTCGACTCACTCAATTCAACCCTTAAAATAAAAATTTCTTGTTAACACTCCTTGGAATTAAAATTTATTACAAAGAAACCATGGGGAAAGTACCACAAAGAATGATCCAGATTGAATATTGTCACACAATTCTCCTAGATTTCCTCATTGATTTCCCATTGTCGAAGAAATTTTTGGATTTGGGCAAGAGAGGAGAGATGATCAACTTATTCAGAAAGGATGTCACCAAAAAGATCAACCTGAATAGGGTTAAAAAAAAGTTAGCGAAACTTTCTCGCAATCACCAAGTGGTAGTGGTATCAACCCTCCAGACATAAGTTGATCCTTACCCCTAATAGAATTCAAACAAATGATATGATCCAATGAATTCCCTCCACTCGGTGCTTTCCACTCTCTAACACTCACCACTTCCTAATATTATATTTATATTTATATTTATTTTTATATTTAATTAAAATAAAAAACTATATGTAATATTATATTTAACTATAAATTTTAAAAAATTACTAATATAATTTACAGATGTTTAAATTTATGATTATGTTTCCATTATTTTGAATTATATTATTTCTTTTATGAAATTAATTTTATCAATGTTTTAAATAAATTTATGTAAAAATGTTTTTATTTGAGGCATATATATTATATTCACAATTTTAATATAATATGTGTGCCTCAAACACTATATCTCTCAACATCTTTATATATATATATATATATATATATACTTCTACAATATAATTTTTAATTATAAGTAATTAAAAATAAAAATAAATGATTAATAATATGTTATAAACTTTTTTTAAGATTCTTAAATGATAATAATTAATAGTCATAGAAATATTAGGTTGTAGTACATAGTTTTTTTGGACTCAACAAGTTATAAAATATTATTTACTTTATATTATTTAAGAATTTATAATATTAATAATTAATTAATATCATTTTAATGTTATTTTTATCTTTTATATTTATTTAGTATTTAACTAACATTATATTAGTTATTATGTAGATATTAAATAAATTTATCTATAAAATATTATAGATATCAATTTAATTTCGTCATTATTTTATTTTTTAATTAGTGATAGATAATATCAATCTAATTACATCATTATGTTAAACTTGAAAAATTATTTTTATCACAATAAAAGGGGAGCCAAAGTCCATAGTATACTTAATATATTGATTTTTTTTTCAAAACAAAAAAATTATCAGTAACAATCAAATAGACATCAACTTTAATGTTATTCATTAATTGTTATGCACTCACAAATATTACAACCCCTCACCATCCTAGACTACTATTTTAGAATACTTATCAGTATAATAATTAATTATTATTATTTTATTATAAAATTATTATTTGTTAATAATTAGTTTAATTAAAAAATCTCTTCCATATTCAAGTAATCTATAAATACATAGTCATCTTAGGGCATTTAGTATTTATTTTCACAACGTTCTATTGAACAAAAAATGACATGGGGAATGTTATTTGAAAAAAAGGAATGGGGTGGAGAATGGTGTGGGGAACAATATTTTAGAAGAGGGATTAAACAATGAACAATATGGTGAATGAGATTTGGGAATGAGTTTCAAACAAGGAATGGTTTGGTGAGATAATGTGAACCAAGTTGGGGAATAGTGTGGTGAAAGGTATTTTCGTATTTTAGTGTGATAATACCTGATTTTATTTGAAATCATTTATAAAAACACATGCATTTTAGTTTGGAAAAAAATAACAATGACATAGGTCCTAATTAAATTCAAGTGATTTATAAACACACACATATATTAGTGAATCTATTAAACATGAAAATGGGTAGGGAAAATGTTTAGGAATGGAAGGGAATGAGGAATGATGTGGGGAACATGATTTGGGAATGATATTTGAATAATGAATGGTGGGGGATGAGATAGGGATGGGGATGAAAATTTCATTAAGAAAATGATTTGAAATGAGCATGAGAGGAAGTATTTGTTCACAAAACAATATTAATGCACAAGAATGGGAAAACATTTAGGGAATGAGATTTTGAAATGAGTTTTCAACAATATACGGTGTGCAGAAAAATATTTTGGAATATATTTTTATCAAGGAATAGGGTGGGGAATGTTGTGGTAAATGAGATTTTGGAATGAGCACAAAAAAAAATGGAATGGTGTGGGGAATGTGATGGGAAAAGGGATGGAAAATGGTGTGGTGAACATGGTAGGGAATGATGTGGTTAATGCAATTTTAGAGTGGGCATGAGAATGAGATTAATGTATTTAGGTATCTAGAGAATATATAAAAGAGGGTTTAGAATTTATTTTCACAATGGTTTATTTCCTACTATTGCTTAGATACATTTACATTATGATGTTATGTTTGTGCATTATATTGGAATATCATGCTGTAGCTAACAAATATTGTAGAACTACGTATTTAGAGGGAAGTTACTCCATAAGTTTTGTAACTACTCTCAAAATAGGGGGAATTTATAGGGGTTATCATCGAGAAAGGATCCTATTTTAATTTTCCTAGATATATTTCAGCACACAATTTCAATTACAAAAATTACACTTACGATAGACACAAAATAGAATAGAGGGTCAACAGTCAGTTCTAACAACACAAACATCAAACTAGACATTCATTAGCACCCATATTGGGACATTAGTGCTATAGGTCACTACTATCCACTACAAGACACTATTGTCTAGTATCCTTAGCTTTGAGATAGTCTAGTTCATTCAAAGTAGTACACTAGGTAAAATACAAATTTGCATAGATATAGTAATAGGTTTGGTAGTTATGTTCAAATTTAGCTTAGATTCAGTCATTTAAATTCATATTCATACTAGTTACTCAGATTTAGGGGCTTCATGCATGGCATGATCACTCATATATTTAGATTAGTACACCTATTTAGCTATTACATACTTTATTAAGATTCAGTATACTTAGATACAAAATAAATGGCATGTGTGTAGCACATAGTCTCCATATACTCAACTTCAGATAGGTTGATTGGATGGAATGGAAAACTCCGTGTCATTCTCTATGTTGTATAAACTTTCTATCACATTACAGGTTATCCTTAAATTCATGACTTACTCTATCTGTAGTGGTTGGCATTCTCGAGTCGCTTAGAGCCACGTAATATCGCTGAGTGACTTCAAAATTGAATAAAAAGTTAGATACTTTCAACACTTTATGTAGTATTGTTAAAGATGCATCTACTTCACATAGGGGGAAATGATAGATTCAGGACATACTTGAGTTCTTGAGCCACCTACATGAGAGGGTTCAACACACCTACAGTCTTATCCAAGCTATTCATGGAGATCAAGATCCACCAAGCAGGGTACAATGATGTACTCAAAATTGGATTGAGTTATTGAGCCACCCATTCAAGGATTGAGCAAGCCTTTAGCTCATTTCAAGTTATTTAATGATATGATCACTATGCACTTCCACGCATGCATGTTGTGATTAGGTTCATGTATTAGTTTGCATACCTAACTAGGTGTGTTTATTCCTTTCCTCTCTCTTTACTCAATTATTTCATTTCAGCACAGTCTTTTGATTTTTATTATTTCATTAGTAAGGATTGATTTATTCATGTTTCATTGTAGGACATAGATTTTAGTCATGTTTCACACATGAAAACCTAGATCAATATATTCAAACTCAAATACATGGGCTTAACTTCCAAGGTAAGTCCATGTACGCTTCTTTTTCATTTAGACTAGTCATTTCACTTTGTTGCATTACTAGCATAAATGGGGGAAAAGTGTAATCAATTAAAAGTGGTAATTGGATTCTAAGAGTGTCTCTTGAGTTATCTTATCCCTAGGCTTGACATAGAGATATTATAGAGCCTTAGACATGCATTTATAGCCTTTCAATAGATCTTGTTCACTTAAAGCTAGTCAAGACACAGTCCTTGAACTATCACCTCCAAGCCCAATCCAACTTTCCTAGAAGTCTTGTAAAATGACATTAACACCACACTTCGGACACTAAATCCACATAGTTATAGTGTAACTAAATGGGTTCTACTATTTTTATCCCTAAATCTTCCCAACTGATACTTTTTCAAATGTGTGCCCCTCTTAAGGTTGGATTAAGCTCATTTCATTATCTACACACGTAACCAAACCCTATAAATACAAGTCTAATCCACCTGTATTCACTATATGGAAAATAGATACAAAAGATATTCAAACCAAAAACAAAGTTGTGAAAAATAAAGGTACATTATCCCTATTATGCCCTACTTTCTACATACTACCATCCTATTAACACACTCAAATCTTATTCATATCATACTTGTAAAGAGAACTAGAGTTTACACATTAAATCAAGATTTATAGGTATAATACATAGCTACATGTTTTAGTGTCAAAGGAATAGAACACACAGGAATAGGCGTAGGTGCTCCCTAAAAATAGGAATAATCTTGAAAAGAGGACATTAGCGCCACATGTTGGACACTACACATGGATGGTGCTATTGTCTAAATTAGGCCCTATTGTCTAGTGAATAGATGAATATCAAAAAGGCACTTTTGACACTTAGAACTATTAAGATCTTGATTTTTAAAACCCAAGTCATCCACGACATTCTATTTTTAGCTAAGTCTATAATTATCCCTATTTATTACTATTATTAGAAATTAAATCAAGGAAAAATTCATTTACAAATTAGTAGGTTAATTATTGCAATATATTTAACTTATTTAGACATCTCAACATTTTAACTAAACATATGTAATTACACATGTAAAATTGTAAAAGGTTAAATCATAGGCATTAGGTGTTTGGGATGACCTCGACTCTATAGAGGTCCCTAATGATCGTGATGGTCTATGTCATGAAAATAGATTAGATGTATTAATCCCTAAAGCCTATAAGACCCGATGGTCTAAGATGCTACCATATGGTGACATCCCATGGATTCAAAGCCCAGAGGAAGTGGTAGATATTCCAAACAATCAGGAGGCCCAGATTCAACATGATCATGTCATGTGGCAAAGTGAAAAGGAAGATTATAATCAAACCTAGGATGCTACCAGGGATCACCTTTACAAAGACCTATGAGGGCCTATGATGTTACATCAAAGTCTTTCTCATCTAGTTGTGGGTGCCTTCATGATTCACTATGGATGGAATTTTACATGGTGGAAAGTGTGACTCTAGGAGTTTCATTGATGATGTGGGCCATGTACAGCAATAAAAATTACATTTTATGTATTTATAAAATATGTTTGGTAAAGGAGGATTCCTCATTACTTCATTAGATGATGCCACCTCCTCTCTTCTTAATAAATTAATCTTTTCCCCATGCGAGGTAGTAGGTTTTAGAGAAATTACTTACTCCTTTTTGAAAGAAAATGTCATAACATCTTGATTCTCTCCAGTAAGTTCACATAGATAAGACACATTACTAAATATTTCCTCTACCATAGGGGGGAAAGGCATTGCCTTATCGAATCTAACGGATACTATAGGTGGAAAATATGGGCCTTCGACAAATCTTTCTTCTCTCATAGGTGGTAAAGGCAAGGCCTCCATAAATCTTCCCTATACCATAGGTGGAAAAGGTAGCTCCTTCTATGTTTCTAAAGACCACATGCCATGTCTACAACTTCCTCCAATGTTAAGCTCCTGGAACATGAAAGGTCTAAAACATCTACTTCCTTAGATATTATGCTCTCAGGCCATGAAATCTTGAGGATAAATAGAAGAGAGAAAGACTGTTCCTTCCCACATCTTATTCTAGGACAATAACCTTTCAACCTTGGCACTCTGAGATATTACATCTACTTGACACATTTCATTCAAAATCTGTAAAGCCTAGTCAGGTAAATCATTAGGTACATATCCTGAGATGATAACATTCCATTTATTCTCCTTCCCTTAATCATGGAATTAACATGAACTTTTTTTTATTAGGTTGCCTAGAATCCTAAGAGTGAGAGGGTATCACAAATTGAAAACTACCAGTGGTAGAGATGGTTGTGGCTTCATTCAGGATAACCAAAATAATTTAAAAAAAAAGAAAACTACAATCATCAATGTGTTGGTTGTTAGGTTTTCCTTCATTGTTTCATCTAATTTCTCATTTTAATGTTTAATACACTTGGCTATCTTGATGAAAAAAAGGATTTGGTTATCGACAATGATGCGCTCATCTCCATGTTGCCACCCAATGAGAGTGGAAAGGGTTTGAGAAGTATCCATGGAGATTACATGACAACCAGGGCTTCAGAGAACCGTTAATGGATGGAGAATGGGAGGACGAGATTGAAAACATATTCCATGAATAGAGGATTAGAAGAGAACCTAAAAAATCTCATTTATTTTTACCTTTGAAAAGTACTTAAACTCTATTTGTTTTATATGATTCGCATCCTCAGCATTTATATATGATTCAACATTACTATTTTGCACTAAGCATAAATTATCTCACCAAAATATTTTTTATTAAACAATTCCTTTCTACATTACTTGAAACTTTAGGCCAACTGCTAATTATAATTACACTGAGGAGCCTCTATGTGACAAGCCCCCTCTTCCCCGTCTCCTCCCCCAAATATTCATCTCACGTAGCACCGAAAATACTAAAGTTTTTGTCACACCTCATCTACTGACAAGTGTTTGCAGGCATTATCTGTTTTTGCACAGCTGGCAGGGATTTTGGAATGGTATGATGAAATACAATTTTGTTCTAGGTAATCTGTTGTTGTAGTAAGAATAAGACCTCCTTTGTTCAACCGATTCATGTATTACGATTGAATCCAGGCATGGCTAAAATGCATAGGCATCTTCTTTTCCACAACCGCCTGGAATTACTGACATTGCCATAGATGCTACTCATCATCCATTGTGCCAGCTTAATCATGCTCCTCAATGCTAAGTCTGGTGATGGAGAGCAACTCTTGATCGATTGGATTGTCCATCCTTTACTCAAAATATTCTGTCGTAGAGTAGTGTTGTAGAAATGTTAGAACTCACAAATCCGAGTGTAAAAAATTCAGGTGGATCAGAAAATATGTTTTGTTTTAATGAGAGAATGTATTTTTTCTGGTTTCCAATCCAAATTTTATTAAATATATAGTAAACACAAAACAAGACATGAAGAGTTTTCGCTACAAGATGTGGACACAAAACAAGACATGAAGAGTTTTCACTACAAGATGTGGACGTCATGCAATATGCCAGGTAGCGTTGTTGTTAGGGTACGTTATTGTAGTTTTCAATATTACTTAAATAATGTTTATTGTACATTTACATTTTATTATAGATTATATAATATTTATAAATATATATATTTTGGATCCATTACGACAAAGACTCAAAATATTTGAAACTTATATTTTATTTTATTGTATTATTTATATTTATATATATATATATATATATATATATATATATAAAATACAATAAAATAAAATATAAGTTTCAAATATTTTGAGTCTTTGTCATAATGGATCCAAAATATATATATTTAAGATTTTTCTTCGATCAATATCTTCATAACAGGTTGTAATAATTAAAAAGTAAAAATAAAATCTTTGACATATAAATTGATTTTTTTGTTATGTGATAGGATTATAATTAGCAAAGTTGTGGGGTGGGCATCGTGGCCACTGGAGGTGTAGTTGGTACAATACTCATCATCATTGATGTATCTCCTGTGAGACTAGACAAATAAACATGGATTGTACAAAAAACTTGAAAAATATTTATGATGTAACATTTAGGATATTAAAATCAATATTTAACTCTATAATAAATTAAATTATATAATATATATTTTACAATATACAATATTAATATATATTATATATTACATATATAATATAATATATGGTCCAATATATAATATAATAATATGGTTTAATATAAATTATACATAATATCATATAATATTGAAATATATCTATTATATATTGTAATATTGTATATATTATAATAGAGATCCTAATATATTAGATTATATTATATATTTTAATACATTATATATTTTATTATATTATATATTCTATTATATATCATAATATATTATATATCAAAATATATTAATATAATTTAATATACTATTAAAATATATATTGTATAATCTAATATAAAATTAATATATGTATGGCAAGTTATCAATCCTTACATTGGTAGTGCTAACGATTAACTCAATCATATTGTGATTTTTGTCATAAGTTTTTTAAGTGTATGGTGTGGAGGGCCATGGATATTTAATAATTAAACTTACCAACACTCCTCGGCAATTGGGATCAATCACTAGTCGACCATCTTTTTTGTCAATTGGTGACTTTTCTATCACAACATTCATGTTTTAACACTTACGATATCCTGGTATGCACCTATGTGGCATACACTTTGTAAAAACATTGGTCTCACTTCAACCACTATCAAAGCAACAAGATAGACTTTAGAACCTCAATTTATTGCGTTATTTATTCAATTCTCACATTGTACATGAAATTTATAGGGATCTAACATGCCCCATACCTTTCAAATGCCATGGGAAGCCTCTTTTAACATGTTTGTATCGTCAAGTGTTTATTTTCGACTTAATAGTAAACACAGTAAAGTACACTAGATGAATTTATCACCGGTATAGACTACGGATATCCTTTCACATGCTTTGATTTTCATCTTTTATCTTAACTCAGTATGAGAGGTATAGTTTCTTTATTTTGATGCTCTAGTTGATTATAACATTGGAATTGATTGGTTAGTCTCTTTATTTCTCTTTTATTTCAAGTTTTATTTTGGTTTTGGAGCTAACCCTATTAAATATCTTTTATATTTGTTTTGAGTCCATTGCTGGTTTTACAGGTTTCCCAGACAATGTAGACAATCTCCTGGGCCTTATATCACATCTCTTAGGCACCAAATCAATTTCCCAAGTAGCAAATCAGTCTTCTAAGCACCAAATAAATCTTCCAATGCTCTTTTATCCATTTCTTGGGCCCTTTTCATGTAACCCAAACCTTTATCAACATCCCTTGGGCCTTCGAAGTCTTACATGCATGACTTAAGTTTTACGTGGCTTCGAGTTTTAGGTTTAATCCTTAGAAGATTTCCCTCTTGAGCATAGAGTTGACCACTTGGCCAAAAGACATACATCGAGGCCTATGTGAAAAAAAAAAAGTGTATTGTTTTATTGGGTAGGGTTCCTCCCAAACTTGTTAGAGTCCAAGATCCCACCCCCAACCTGAAACTAACATTTAGGAAGAACATAGTCGCAAAGTTTTCCCTAGGTGTTAGAATCGGGGAACTCAACCTGGTAGACCCCAAGATCTCAGGCTCAATGACAATAAAAAGTAGGTGGGAGGGAGATAGAGCCTAGATGAAATGTGAGCTTAACACTTGTCACATATAGAGAAACATCGGGGTCCAACAGAGCAGCAAATGGTAAAACTTGCAATGAGTAAGATAAGGAGAGGTGTCACATAGAGATAAACCTGACCCTTATAAGCAAGAAAATAGAGTGTGTTAGTAGAGACAATATGATGCTCATAGAAAATTAAGAAGTGCCACATGGCACAAGTGTAAGAGTTAGGAGACACATAAGGAGTTAAATTATGAAGTGATGTGTAACTTGGGGATAAATTTGATGGTCGTATGCCCTTCAATTGCCTGTTTCAACCCCAAAACATACCAATGGATATTTTCCATGCATATTTGTGAGATTAGCATCCCATGAGGCTATAATTTGACACCCATCTACCCATCATTGAGAGGAAAGAGACCAAAAGTCATTACTTTCCATTTGGGCCACTAACCAAATAGGGAGAGATATTTCACTCAAACTCTTCAAGACCTTGTAATACCATCAATGTGCAACTAAATTCCAAAGGATTTTTTTTTAAATGGTTGTCTTTGATCTTGATCATATCCCATGGGAACCGTGGGCCATATTCAAAACATATCTAATGTCGCCTATACACCCTGAGCCCATGTGACAACATGGTCTATCTCAATACCAACATACATGTTGGGCCCTATTGATTTTAAAGCATTTATCTTAATGGTTTTAGGTGAACATGGGACTAAATTCTCATATTTTTTATGTATCTAATCCATCCCATTTTTGTTTAGATAGCTGATCAATGGCTAAGTCTGTAGGCTAATAAAAGAGTCTCTAGAGGATGAAGATTGTTCAAATTATCTGGCATATTTATTTCATCCCTTTGATTCAATTTTTATGTTTCCAAGACACTATAGAACATCTTCTGGGCCTTGTATCACATCTCTCAGGCACTAAATCAGTCTTTTCAGTACAAAATCAGTCTTCCAAGCACCAAATCAGTTATCCTAAGGCTCCTTTATCCATTTCTTGAGTTGTTTTTTGTGCAAACATAACCTTTCTTAGTGTCCGCCAAGCCTTCGAAGGCTTATGTGTGCGACTCAAGTCTTACATGGCTTTGAGTTTTAGGTTTAAGCCTTTGAAGATTTCCTCCCTAAGCACAATGTTGGCACTTAGCTAAAATATGTACATCGAGGACTTTATGAAATGAACAAAATGTTTATAGAATTTTATAAGGCTATAATGCTCCCAAATTTTTCAAAGTCTAGGACCCCACTCCCAACCAAAAAATAACATCTGGGAATGACACAACCTAAGGTTTTCCTAGGGTGTTAGACTTAGGGTACCTAACCTGTCAATCCCAAAGAGCCTACACTCAATGACCACAAATAACAAGTGAGAGGAGACAAATCCCAACTTGAATGTGAGCTTGACACTTGTCACACACAAAGTGAGACTAGGTCTAATAGATAAGTGAATGGTGACATGTCAATATTGGTAGAATTCATAATGAGTAAGATAAGGATATGTGTCAAGTAGAGAATAAACCTAGGTCTTCTTAGGAGTAAAATAAATAATGTGTTGGTAGAGACACCATGGAGCTCATAATGAATTCAAAAGTTCCACATGGCATAAACACAAGAGTTAGAAGATACATAGGGATTTTAAATGTGAAGTGATGTGTGAGAGAGAAAATGACAATTTGGCATCAAGGTGGCAAGGGACTTGAGCATCCCACCTAGTAACTCAGGTATAACTTTGATGGTTGCATGTTCATCACTTGTCCATTTGATCCCCAAAACAAACCAATGGATGTATTTTATGTGTCCTTGTGATCTTAAAATCTCATGGGGCTAAAACGCAACACCTATTTTCTCATCATCAATCGTAAAGAGACCAACAATCATTGCTTTCCATGTGGGACATTGATAGAAAATGGAGAGCTCTTTCATTTAATCTCTTTAGGAGCCTTCAATCCCATCAATCTGGGACAAAATTCCTAAGAGTTTTTCACAAAAAATGTTTGGCTTTGATCCTGACCATAACCCCCAGTGGGCCATGTGGGACATCTTTAAAGCATATCTGATGCCACCCACACAACCCAAGCCTAAGCAACAACATGTTCCCTCCCAATACCAACATACACATTGGACCGTATTTTTCTTAAAGCATTTCTCTCAATAGTTTTGGGTGAGTGTGGGACTAAATTCCCATAGTTTACTACATATTTCTTCAGGGCCAATTGTGTCTATAGAGTTGAGTTGAGGCTAAGCTTGCGAGCTAATAAAAGAGGCTCTAGAGGATGAAGGTTATCCATGTGTCAATTGCCTTTGCATTTAAAGAATATCAGAGGTTACTCAACTTAGGGAGCAAATAAAACAAAGGAGAAATGTTTCTTAATGAATACAGAGTGTGTTTGGTGTCTTTAGTTAGAACCACAATGAACTAAATGATGAGAGCATATTATACTCAATAATTTTTTATATAATATGATTATATAATATATCTAATATTATTTATTATCTAAATATTATATAATATATATTATAATATTTTTATATATAAAACATTAATTATATAAATATTACATATGTTATATTATTTATATACGTATTAAATTATATAATATATATCTGAATAATGTTCAATATTTAATATATGATTTAATATTATAATATATATGTGTGTGTGTGTTTTTCAACTGCGCCATTGAAACATGCCCTACAAAACCCATTTCTCATTTCACCCCTCACCTGAATACCATAGGCAGAGCCAAAGACTCAACATAGTTTTGATCCATTGCATCAATCCCTGAACCCAAGTCTTCGAAAAATTAAAGCATGAAAAATTCTGTAAAAGACCAAAGTTTAAAAAGAAAAAACCGCTGCCAATAAGCACCAATTGCAATGATTCTCAGACAAACAATCCGCATGAGCCCCATGAATGATGATAAAGGATGGCTCATCAAAGCAAGCATGACACCCCTCCAAAATTCGTACACATAAGCCGACAACAAACATCATTCAAAAATCAAAATTTACCACCATGCTTGAATCTTCCCATGCTTCCCTAACATTATCCTCCTATCTAATTTCAAACTGCTCAATCCCAGTGTTACCTAGAAAATCAGCCACTTGGTTGGCCTCGCTATAGCAATACAAATACTTCTAGTTCTGAAATTTAAAGACGTCACCCCACACTTTCTTAAGGATGTTATTTGAATTCAAAGATTTAACCCATAATTTGAATAAGGATTGAATGACTACTTGAGAGTCGCGTTCAGTTTCAAAATTGGATACACCACACTCAAGCGCTAGATCAATACCCACAACCGAAACTTGGGCTTCAGCTTCATTGTTGGTTTCATGTAACAATTTGATTGCCATTGCTCTAATAAGAGCCCTGCTACAATCCCTAATCACACACCCTACTCTTAAATTACTCAGATTCCCTTAACAAGCTCTGTCACAATTAAGTTTGAACCACCCTGACTGCAGAGCTTACCAAACAATACCAACCCTGTTTTTTTTTCTTAATTTTATCATTACCATTTACAATTAACACATTAACAGGGGATTATATTATGTTCTATCAATATTATATTATTATATGCTGTTATTTTTTCTAGCGTCATTGTGACATTAAAAACATAATCAAGCAATTTCAATATAATGGTAACGGGGAACACTTCAAGACTATTAAAAAATGGATTCCAATCAAAATTTCACAAGATTTAAAAGAAATTAAAACCACACTTATCTCAAACAAGACCTGTTCAGTGATATCTTCCACCGCACTGTTCTGCGATTGTGGACGCAGTTATCCATGGCAGCGTGGTGTGTTTCCCTTCCCGTAATCAATTGAAACCATTGCATATGTGTTGGTATGGAGTTAATGCCGGGTTCCGTTCAGCATAACAACATGACACATAAATTCGATTCAGGATATTTAGTATCTTGATTTATTAGCCGTTGCAGACTCGTGTGTGCCAAGCCACGGTTTATTTCATTATATTAGATTGGCTTGGTGATTGAATTCTTTTCTTAACTCTACATACAGCTAAAGTTCCAACCAAGTGCACATGCCGGCAAAAAAATTTATAATTGATAATATATGTATGGAAGGCTTGTTTCTATGATAATAGATAATTGAAATGGTGTATGTAAATTTGTGGGAGGTGAATGGTCGGACATATGCAATCCAAGTATTTTGAATAAGATAATTGTACGTTAAATAGATTCCCGATAGACACGTTGTTGGTTGCGGTTGCCTTAAAAAAAAAAGTACTTATCTATTTGTGTTTCTACTATTAAAGTAGTTATGGCTCATTTGTTCATGGAAGCTCTCATATGTATGTAGGCCACTTTGGGTGCGGTTGCCTTAAAAAAAAGTTAAAAACGGTTTTCGTCTTACTAAAATCTATAGAATTCCAATTGGAATTCTCACGGACGTAGATTGTAAAAATGATCGTGGAATTCCAACACATATTTATATTATTAAATCTAATAGCACATCATCATGTCCAAAGGCGTGTACTTCATCTTGCACTCTGTATTCAATCAACGGTTCACATTGATTTTGTTTATTTATGTACTTGTTAATTGAATGAACAGTTCCTGACATTCAAAACTTGGAACTTGGACTACTCTGCAGACTTATCCCCGTATCATTAACCTTCATGTTAATGTATTGTGGGCAATCCTTTTACCGAAAAGAAATTTATCTGTATCATCTTAATAATACTTTCTTAATACTTATGTTAATGTATGGTGTGTAGTCGTCCTTATTACAATTATTATTATTGTTTACCACGACTATAACGAGATTTGGGATTATATTACCAGAAAATATATATTATGAACTTAATTTGATTCATTGTTTTTTTTCGAATCATGTTGATGTTGTTAGTTTGGTGCTTTACTCAACTAAACTAATTGAAACAAACATAGTTCAAAGAATACACTACATTAGATTTAGTATATTCACTATGATAAAAGGTTGGTTATATCGCATATTACCTGTAAAAATTGAAAATATGTTTCTATCAAAAAATATTATGCTTAGTAAACATGCAATAAATAATTAATATATATAATTAAACAATAAACACTTTTTTATATAGGGAAAAAATTAAATAATATAATTTTATTGTTAAATTTTTTAATGATAATAAGTGAAATTAGTATCATCTATAATACAAATGCAAAAATATGTGATTAAATTTATCATAATAAATATTTTTTAGATATACATTTATTTATCACTTATGTCACATACTACAATAAATTATAAGATCATATTCATTCATAATAGATACACACCCCATTTTAAATTGAAAACTTTAAATATACATCTAATAAATAAATTGTACATTTAAATAATTAGTAAACATATTCTTTAAAAAAAATACATGATATTTATACTGTGAAAATAGTAAATTAAAATAACCCTACTAAATCTTTAAGTAATCATTATAAAATAATATACATTTATACATACATTTAACTTTATATATAATTATACATACAAAATTAAAAAATTTATACTTTTTAAATAATATATTCTTGTTGATATGATATTTGATAAAATAAAATAAAAATCAAGAAACAGTAACTAATTATAATAATTTTTTAAATTATCAAATGCTATAAATGTGAATTAATAAGTTTTTAAAAATTACATGTGCTAAAATTTGAATAATTGTAATAAAATAATATAAATTTATACAAACATATTATGCCTTCGTATATAGTTATACATGTACAATTTAAAAAACAAAGTTTTTAAATATTATTATCTTTTGATATAATATTTGATTGTCAACTGTTACAAATTTGAGTTAATAAGTGTTTCTTTTAATATAATATTTGATTGTCAACTTTTATAATTGTGAGCTAATAGGCTTTTCTAAATCATACGTATGAAGTATTTACATAATTGTAACAAATTATATATATATATATATATATATATATATATATATAAACACTTTCATATATAATTATACATATATAATTCAAAAAATGTTTTTGTTAAATATAATAATTATACATATTAAATACTAAGCTTTTTAAAATTACACATACTAAGTATTTAAGTAATCGTAGCAAGCATCATATCTTCATTGTTGTAATTCAAATATTTTTTTTGTTGATTCCTCTTTATAAGAAACAATGAGTACTTGTTTGATAATAGGAAAAAAATACTATTGAATTCAAATAAGTTTCTATTCTATTTTAGAAAATGTAATTATTTTTGTACTTTGAAAGATATATCATTCACACTTTTATATAGATTTTTTCTATTACCATGTTCAAATATGCATTCTTAGAGTTGCTTATAGAGTGTTATATATTATTTTCTATAAAATTGTATGAATTTAAATATTAATAGCATGTGGGGAAAAAATTTAGACTATTGTCCAACTTGGAACATATACATACAAGTGCCTTCTTGGATAACAGAAGTTAGGAGTAGAAAAAGGGTTTTGAGTCCTATGATGCTCTCCTAACACATCGTTAGTTCGATGTTAGACTATGTATCCACAAGGTTTTTTATGTAAGTTAACAAGGGACCCCCCTCCACCTCGTCCCCACCCCCCATATGTGTAATACCTATATTTTGTATATATTTATTGTAGATAGTATTCTTACAAAAAAATTCATGTTTGATTTCATAGGATGAATCCATGGTTGAATCATCATGACATAATTGAAATACTAGACATATCTTTCATAGATTCAATTATCAACCCCTCAATGTGACAAACATTTGTGTGTCATTTAAAACTACTACATTAATTTTGAATGCTACTCAAATAAAATAAGGGTAGTGTAACTAGAAGAACATCTATTTTCCTACGCTTTTTCTTGTTGATGATGAAAGTATGGTGACTCCTAATGTAGATGGAACTGCCAAAAGTAACGTTAACATTTGTGAACATCCACTCACATTGGATGCCCGTACTTATTTTCTATCTCATATACAATTAATTTCAAGCAATGTAATAACCGCATGTAAAAATATTTCAAACATGACATCAAAGCATCTTTTGCATGACCACATTGTAGAAAACAATAAAATTATTAATTACTAGACCTTATGGAAAGGTTTCATACAACACATTTGGACCTCAAAAGATTGTACAAAATTCTTTTCAAAAAGGCATTTAACCAACATTGTGGGGGCCCAAGTAACCAATAAATTACATTTTATTCTAGGTGCTACAAATCTTATAAGATATTATACTTTGTTACATAATACATATTTTGAAAATATATAATCACGTTATTAATAGTACATTGTCATTCTCTCAATCATGTCATCTTAGTATTTACATATATGCTTGACTTTTACATTAGATAAACTATATACAATCTACTATGGTATCCAAAGCTAATATATGGAAACTAAGATTAAATCATTCCTTGAGATAATTATGGGGAGAATTAATCCATACCTACAAATCACTACTTATCCATTTATAATATTAAAAAAATACTCTACCCTATTATTTTGACCATACTCAATCACAAAGAATTCAATTTGAGTCTGTGATACTTATGTCTAATATTTGTCATATATGCCCACTTTATTATTTACTTGTATTTTTAAAGATTATTAAAATAAATCTAAAAATAAGATAATTTTCATCATTGTGTTCATCATGTTGAAATATTTTATATCAAATTTGTATATAGAAAAGGGAAAAAATATTATAAAAATAATAAAGAACAACATCTTCCAATAATTGTTAATTTATTACTTCAATAATTCCATGTTGATTAGAAGACTGAACATATCAACTTAATACATTCCAACTAATTTTAGTAGTAATGATTCCACATTAAAGTAGTCTTCAAAAAAATATTTTTAAAATATATTCAACCAATTATAAACACAAACAGATTCTTAGATATAATTTATTCTAAGCAATGTAAAAACCACATGTGAAAACATTTTAAACATAAAATCATTGCATCTCTTGCATGCCCACATTATAGAAAACCACAAAGCTCATGTATTAATGCACCTTATGGAAAAGGGTTTGTTCAACACATTTTGACCTTAAAATAATGTATAAACTTATTCATGAACAATTATTTGACCAATATGATGTGGGTCCATGTAACCAAATAATTATAGTTTCTTCTAGGTGCTACAAACCTTATTGAGTGTTGTAGTTTTTTACATATTCCATATTTTAAAAATATACTATCATGCTATTAATAGTACAATATCATCCTCTGAACCATGTCCTCTTAATATTGATACCTAGGTTTATCTTTTACATGAAATCATATATATAAATAATAGTAATATACTTTTGTTATATAATATCTATTATTAGTAGTATAATAATAATATAATATATATGATAGATTATATTATTTTTTTATAATATAGCTATATTATAAATTTTTAATATTATGTTTTATACATTATGTTTAAAATATAAATTATATTTATACTACATATTATATATAATATATATAAAATAATATTATTCTTGATTATTATAAAAATATTATACTAATTTCATTATATTCTAGTATAAATGCATTCTACTTACATTAGTATGGAATATTTGATATTCATTATACTTGGATTGCAGTTTCATTTTCCATACATGTTTGTCATCAAATATATTATAACAATGATAATCGATGTTGTTACATTTATATGAGTGATTTAATATTCATTGTATTAAAATTATTTATTTTATTTCCCATGTTTTTTATCTGACATATTTTAGCAGTATGAGAACCACGAACCAAAACAGTTTTAGTGACGAAAAGAGACCCCACATGGTCTTTAAGTATCAAACAAATTAATAGGAAAAAAATCAAGAGAAGATTTTTTTTATTCATATAATGCACCATTGAATGCCATGGCTTACTATCCATGGAATAAATAAAAATATATTGGAATATTTTTCTATTATGAGTCCTCTTACAATTTTCATAATAGGCATTAAAAGTTAAAAAAACATATTCAAGAGGCTTTTGTCTTATTTATGACATAATTGATGATGCCTTGAGGTATGCTCATGGCCATATATTAATGCAAAATGGCATCGATGTTCCTAACCCAAATCCCAAATCACAATGGCCAAATAGAGTAAATAAAATTCATAATGTTAAACATTTTATATCAAATTGATTTGTACAGAAGTTTAATATGTACTACAGGATATACTAAGATATATATATATATATATATATATATATATATATATATATATAGTAAGCAAGATTACTTTTACATCTATTTCAAAAATAACTACATGGTACACAAATTACAATATCATACCAAGTACAAAACTGTATAGAATACTATGCATTCCAACCTCTTACAATGTTCTACACTACTTTGTCAACTTCCATTAAAAATAATTTCATATGTAATATAAAATATATTTCTATAAATTATTACAATTTTACTTAAAAGAATACATTATTCTAAATAATAGTGTTCACACCATCTATTTTTTGTAATTCTAAGAAATCTTAGACCATTTGCTTTATATACTATGTATTTTAGTATTCAATAAAATATAGATTCCTTGAATGAATGTACATCTATAAATTTGAAATCCACACATATTTATGGCTCTAGTGGAGATATTTATTACATTCGACCATGTTGTCATTTTTTTTATTACTTGCATTTCTAGATAAAAGGATGTTATTTCAGTTATTTATATTGGCTTTAATATAGCCATCTAATGAAACTAAATACAAGCATATCCCATATTCTTGTATATATATAAACAACCTAAATAAACAATATAAAATATGGAAAACAAATTGATTACCATTAAGAGCACAATCATAGGCATAATACCATGTATTTCACTTAAAGATTTACATCCTTAAAAAAATAACTAGATTACAGATGGTAGGGTGGTTAAAAATGGTATTCTCTATAATTAATCAAATACTAATTGCCTGAGATAGATATTTAGCTTCAAAATTATTGATAATGAGGGTGATGAAATCACTATTAATTCCTTTGGTGTGGTTGCACATCATTACTTCAACCAGGTTCAAGTTGGGAAGATATACTCTATTTCCAATGTAGCTTTGAAGTATGCAAAGAAACAATGTAATCAAACTAAAAGTCCATGTGAAATTATGCTTAGCATGGCATCAAGTATTAAACTCTATTATGAGGAAGACCCCACTATTCCACTATATTAGTTTCATTTTAAATAAATCAAGCACATAAAAGATGTGATACCAAACATAAATATTTATACCATTGTTATTATTATTCATTTTACTTCCATTACCAGTTTCATGGGGAAAGATGAGACTTCGACTATGAGAATAAATTTCCTACTACAAGATAATTCTGATTGTGACATTAAAGTGTCCCTTTGGAGTTATGTCTATGAAGAAAAGGAAAAGTATTTAGCTAATTTATGTGATCAAACTACATAGCCTCCTCTGATTCTTTCCATCAAAAAGGGCATAATTTAGACATCAAATAGAAAGATAATAGGAATAAACTTAGACACATGGTTCTTGATTAATCCAAATATAATTGAATCACATCAAATAAGAATATGGTTTAAGGAGAATGGTCCAAAAATACTAGCCTCATCACTAAGTAGAACAATTACTAAACTTAAAATTATTCTAGAAATACATCGATTGGGGGTTTTTAGAAAATTGAATACATTTATATTAACCTCTATAGTCATACACATTAGAATGACCAATTTTTACTATCCTACATGCATTTCTATAATAAATAATAGAAAATGTAAAAATAAATTAGTTTAAAAAGATGATGAAACTTGGCATTGTCAAAAGTGTAACCTTGGCGTAAAGGATGGAAAAAGTGAGTATAAGTAAGTTTTAAATTTCATATTATAAGACACAATAGACACCATATGGACAATAATGTTTGATTATGTTAGTGATTCAATTATGGGTATCACATCTTGAGAATTATAATATCTATCACCATCTCCTGATGATGCTTAGGAAGTTATTAAAAAAGTTTTTTTTTGAAAATATCAGTTCATTATGTCTATAAGATTGGAATTGTATAGTGACAAGGAAAAATACACTATACTTTACTAAGTGTAAGTAAGGAGGAATCTACACCACTAGATCATATTTTACTTAACGTGTCTGTTGTAATTTGATACATATATGTAGCTATCCATAGCTAGTCAGCTATAATTTTTATTTATTCACATATGTAAAATCTAAAAATATAATACTTATTATTATCCTATTACAGTGACATAGAATATATTATTATCATATTTTTTGGTACCTACCCATGAAAAAAACATTTGGATTTTGATATTCATAAATATAGTACTAAGATGTTTCTTTTCAAATATTTACTTTTATGTAACGTATATTATTTCCATAGTAAAAAAATCATAAAATGTGCATTAATTATGCAGCTAAACTATTTCTCATTATTAATGTAGGCATACATGGAAAATGAAAACTTAAATAAATGGGCTTGATTGAGGTACACAAGCCAAAAGGATCAAATAAACACATGTTGGAGACTTCAATACTAATGGTGATATTACAAAAGTCCATAAAATATTTCATGTCAGAATAATTTATCCTCAATAAATGCATGCTTCACTTGAAACAAGTTATATCCAACTATCCAAATAGAGCATTACAGTGTCAACCACACTTTTCACCATTGAATTACTGAGAAAAATAATAATTGGTTTACTATTGTTAATAACATGGACACATGAACACAACCTATAGGTTTGTCAAACTTGGCACAAGTATAGAAAATGCTTCTTGTTTGGGTCAACCCAATATTATAGGTAACACATGCATGTGGTGGACAAGATAAATATATTGGTCACACTATTATATTTCCCTAGGATATGTCCTCCATTATCAGACGTACCTGTCGAGTTGAATATCTTGACATCCTAGTGTTATGAAGAATTGGATTTAGAAATCATATGACTTATTTGTAAGTAGATTGTGTGTCATGCAAGGTTTTATTTAAAATTTTGAAAATGATCCCTATTATTAAAATATTTAACTCAAAAAACAAGTGCTAGATGCCCTACCATTAAAACCTACTAATATCTCCTTTCTCTTTCAACATGCCACTATGGATATTATATATGCAAAAATCAATGATGTAGATTTTGATAACAATGCAAATACACCTCCATACCTTCACTATCTTCAAATATCATATATTTTTGCTTCCCTTCTAAATTCACAAAGATAAGTTGATGAAATAAGGGACTATGTGAACAACCCCAATACTTATAATCCAACTGTAATTATTGGCTCAACATCGAAATGTCACCCATCAATGAGTAGAAAACCCAAGGATTGTTTTCTATAGAATTTCATATTCTTTTTCCAACAGGTGTTTGCATGTACCAACAACCTCATATTAAGAGAGTGCAACTCTATGAATATTTTTTACACCTAATTAGATATATATATATATATATATAATTAGTTTGGAAGCCATCAATAATTTTAATATTTCTTGTTGAATATCATGATGAGACACTAAACATAGGAAACATCTATAGTATTCCATAAAAAAATCTTGAGGATAAATTCCTAATTACAATATTAGACATGCGCATGCATCTTATATAATTAATTATTGGAAGCATTGAAGATCAACTAATACATATTGGGTTTTATCTTAAAGGCACAAATTTATTTTGGTATAAATAAAAGAATGAATTAATGGATATGGTTAAATAATTAGGATCACCCACAATATTCTTCACCTTTCCTTTAATAGACACTAGGTTTCTAGGTCTACATAGAGTCATGCAAATATCACCATCATCTCATGTACATAATAATTCATACTATAGAAATCAGAGAATAATTACAAATCCACATCCTGAATCTTCATATATACATAAAAGTATTTCAATTTTCTATGAAGAAATTCTTCATAAGAATTTCCATAGCAAAGACTATCAATATAGGTAATCATAATCAACATACATTTTCAAACACTTAATAGATATTGAAAATACCTCTAAAACAATTATTAACAACTCTATGATTTATTCACATGTATGAATGGAAACACAAAGGTTGAACACACAACCATGGGTTTCTATGGTTAGAAAATGCACCTAACATGGACACATTAGACTTAGATGATCTAGATCAAGTTGATTCTATAAGGAAATTCTTTTATCATCATGTAACTACATGGAATCCATGTAACATTGATACAATACATAGTAGAATACATCCTTCTAATCTTGATGATCCATGCTTACTTACCACCAATCAAATATTCATTATCGGTCCTACTAAAAATTATGAGGGAATTTTGAATTGAGTATTGTGCCACACCAAGTGTAATGAATCAACATGTCTATGTAAAAAAGGCACTACTTTTCAATGTAGGTATAGAGCCCTATGGCCATTACAACTAACCTTAAACATGTTTATCAATGAAAAAGGGTACAAAAATTATCTCCCAACATGAAATAATGACAAATTCAACATCCACAACACAAGCATTCTTTCAATATGGATTGCACATGTAGATTTCCAACCAATTATTTATCACCATGCTTTGGTCAAATATATAGTAAAGTATGTGTAAAATGCTGAAAATAAATCTAAAATATATCGCCATATGCTAACTAGAATATCATGTACAACGGTAATAAAAATCCCAACAATGACCACATATGACAAGTTATTCTCTGAAACTATTATTGATCATGACATATGTGCATAGGAAACATGCCAGATGCTAGAAAAATTGACTTTAATAGTTTGTAATAAAAAAATTATTACTTTGTTTGTTGGAAAATCTACCTTCAATTAGGTTCTACATACTATATCTATAGAGGATATCTTGTCATTTTTCATTCATGCTTATGTATATCACCCTTATTTCTTATACATCACCCTACTCATTCAAGAAATAAGGTCTTATTCTTACAACAATCTAATAAATAGTAATAAATGGAGACAATAAACCATTAATGCTAGGTAACAACATACTATTGTGTCCCACTAGTTGGATAGAAAAAAATAAATCCTAAAAAATACTTAATGATTTTTTAAAATAAAATAAAAATATATATGCACTACATATTTGTATATAGTCTAAACATATTTTTTGATTAATTTCAATGACCCAAACTCAAGATATTTTTTGTTTACCATAATAATGAGGTCAATGCTCACATGTGTGGATGAATCTAGAGAAGGTAATCAGATGGGTTTGTTTAATTTTGGACCTAGTTTGTTTGTGCTAATTTTTATATCATGTGATGTAATGAATCAAAAGATCTGCAGATGTAAACTTGGGCTCCCAGGGAGTTTGACTATGTTTTCCCATACTTATCCAATTTTTTAATAAGGCAGAAAGATTCAAGTGAGCATTCTGATGATGTTATATCTTTCACATATGAAGGTGTTAGGAGAAACTGATCATATGGGTTTATTCAGGGTTGATCATAGTTAATTTGCACTAAATTTGAGATCATCTGATGAAGCACAACCAAATTTAGGGATGATCAAAGTTGGCCTCTCAGGTAGATTTGGAGATAGTTGGCTTTGTGATAAAAGATTTTAAGAAGGCACTTTAATGGCATTACATATTATATGTGTGAGGGTTCTAAGAATAACATGTCATATGGTTGGATTCTCCTTTATGAGGAGATCATTTGATCCATGTTTGAGTTATTATAATAAATCATTGTAGAATTTATAAAGTATCAAAAATGGCTACTCTGGAATATCAAAAGGGTCCCCATACTTAGTCATTTTTGTAAGTGTTAAATCTTGAGAAAGATCAATATAGCATGGTTATTCCAATGAGTCAAGAGTTAGTAAGATGAATACACATAAATGATGTTTAACAACTGAGCAAAGGTATAGGATAATGATCCAGTGGTGAGTGGGAATTTTTACAATTGATTAAATGGTGAGTGTTGATCGATAAAATCATAACTAATATGTAGAGATTGATAGAGTGCATTGAGTCAAAGTTCCCAAATTACATGAGATGAGGTCAAATGTCAAATGTTTAAGATTTATATTTGGTGTTATATGCATTAAATATTGGACAAGATTGGTGGTATGAGATTTATCTTGAGATGAGAGCTCATGAGATTCAAGCATTTTGTTTGAAGGTTAATTGTGACCATTGCTATTCAAATATTTAAATTTACATAGGGAAAAAATAGAGCTCTGTGTTTCAACCATATCTTTAGATAGAAGACAAATTTTCTTATTCAGTAAGAAGCAAAGTGGTAGAGGACTCTAAGATACATCTATATATGTTGATTTGAGGATATTAAATTTAGTATAGACAAAGATATTGAGCTTAGAATTTGACTATGTTTTCTTTTTTGTTCTACAAGTGACCTGGAAAGGATATCTGAGCTTGTATTGATGTTATTTCGATGTCTCATGATGAATTAAGTATTATATAATATTGTATACTCTATCAGGATGCTCTATGTGGATTTTGGAGGTGTGATAAATCTATATTGAGTATGAACAATGCTTAATAATTTGACTATGTGTTCATTTATGGTGACTATGTGCACCAAGTCAATGTTTGAGTTATTTGTACATATGCAGAGTTAAGCTATATTACCTATGATATTTTGAGGATGTTTAAGGGGACATAAAGAGTGGACCCATTTACTTGAAATTGGTCTTATGTTCTTTTTTTTCTTGAGGGAGTGATAAAGGAGCGAATGGGTTCACATGATACATATAATGGCTATAAGGGCCTTATTAAAAGGTGTAGTTCCTTAAGGGTGACCCATAGATGCTATGGATGACCTATGAATATTATATTGATACATTTATTTATGTGAGAGATGATTTAATGCTTAAGGTATGCCTAATATTTGACCAAGGTAGTGTTTATAAATATTGCTCTATATATATTGGAACCAAAGATGTTGGGTTCTAGACTTGTATAACTTTGAGAGGAGTAAGCATTAAAGCAAAGAAGAGAAGAGGATGACTATGCCCAATGGTTAGGTTGATGAGTAGAGAAGATTTAATATTGTGAATATTACCTATAGGTCATGTTTCTGATGGAAAATTAGTTCTCTTGTAGGTAGAGCATGAGAAAAGATGCCTAAATTGATCTAAAAGTATGTCTTGGATGTCTTGAAAATGAGCAAAGGATTGTTGGTGTCTATGAGAGCTTGGTTGCTAGTTTGAGATACTGATCAGACTATGGATAGTGTGTATGACCATCTAATCATGTTGTTAAATCTATAATAGAGTTTTTGCTATGAATAATGCATTGAGTATGTAGAGTTGAAGAGTGGGGATAGTTAGGATATGTACTATGTCCTAACTAATCTCTGTATCTTGCTTCAAGTATGTAATGTTATTTGATCAATAGTGATTGTTTTTGGTGATATAGTTGTTGTTGTGAAGGTGAAGTGTGATAATTAGTGGTCCATCATCAGGTGTTGTAGAGTTGTTTATAGGTGTTGTGATGACTCAACATCTAAGGTGGTTGTAGCCTCCTTGCAAGGTAAAACTTGACAAAAGGTCTGGTTGTTATTATAGCTCAACTAGATAGGTGTGGTACCACCTTCTGGGATTGGAGTCTCACTAAATAGGGATTGTAGTTCTTTAATCAACTATATTTGGTCTAAAATAGTTCTTATTTTATATGACAATAGTCAAAGTGTAGACTGCATTGGGTTTTATTCCCCAAGAGGGCTTCTCACATATGTCATGTGTTATATGGTTGATTTTGGATTATCTTTCTTGTACATTAATATGAATGATGTGTATCATTCATGAATACCTGTGGTAATTTATTAAGGAATTACAAAGATTAGAAATAAATTTTGAAATAAAGTTGAAATATTTGTGGTCACTGATTAATCAGCCCTCTCATTGATTGTAAATCTAAATATTGGTATCATTGTTGGTCTTTTGGATGAAGCCTAATAGATTGAAGGTGATCCTAAGTAGGTACAAAGATAGATAATCACTTGAAGAAAGAAAATCAATAGCGAAAGGTTGGGATCAAGGCACTTGAATAAAAAATATTTAATTTAAATAAAGATGCCAATGGTGATGAGAATGTTATAAATGATCTCAAGGTTTAGCTAGTAGAATCCAAAACAAGATTATGTTCAAAAGAAAAGGACATCATGTTTGATAAATAATCTTTCCATAACAATAGAGAAGATGATAGTAAATAAGAAAATAAGTTTCAAAAACATATCAATTCTATTAATGTATATGCATATAGATTGAAAGACATGGCCAATAAGGTTAAAAAGGATGAAGAGAAGATAAATATTCTTGATGATCAGTTAAGAACTACAAATGCAAATCTCAAAGTAAAATAAGATGAGTGCAATCAGCTAAAGGTTGAAATGAAGTCATTGAAAATTGTGTATGATCTTGTTATAGTAAAGTTAGATAAGATGGAAAGGAATTATGAGAAATTTGAATAAGTGAATAAGAGTACAAACTTGAAGAGCAATATAAGAAGGTTGATCAGACAACCTAATGCTGCAAGGTATGCTAGTTTATTTTATGGTCATTGTTATATATGTAATAGGTATGGTCATAGAGCTAAGGAATGCAAAAGGAATTTGATCAAGAATGTATCCTCATGGAGCCTTGTAAGAAGAATCAATTGGTCTTGGAGAAATCATAACTCAGATTAGTCAAGAGGTATATTGAATGATGTTATTTGTTTCTATTGTCATAAGAGTGGACATATTGCTAGATTCTATCTAAATGGTGTTAACATGTATTCTAAGTATGTCAAAGGATATATATCTCTTAGAATGGATGAGAAAGGACAAGCTCAAGTATGGAGACCAAAGTTTATCACTACCAATTCTTTTAGTCATAAGGATGATAAGAAAGTTTCTCTAGAAGGCTATGTTACAAATAAAAATAATCTCAAAGGTCAAGTTGGTAAGTTGGCTACAAAAGACAACATGAGTCAAACATTGGTATGGAGATCTGAGGCAACAAAGACTAAGGAGACTAACTCTTTTGAGTCCAAAAGTCTTGATGGATTATTTACCAAGGTAAAAAAAGAATCAAAAATAAAATAAAGTCGAGGGTTTTTGTTGATAGATTTGGTTGACAAGTCTGAAGCAAAGAATGTGTCAACTATCTAGTTCGAAAAGGAAAATCAAAATTCTACTCATGTTGAAAATAGAGAGACCAATCTCAAGGAGAAGACCAAGGTACTGGTAGAGGCTAGTTTTGAAGTGTGTATAGATCCAAGTGAGCATCCTACTATTGTCGAGCAAGTTTCAAGCAAAAAACATCAGTTGTTAGTATTTGGTAATCTTATCCCAAACTACAAGGTGGATTCTTGAGATGAAAATGTATGTCATGAATCTGTGTTGTCTCCATGTCTTATCAATTATATCTTATAAGAGAATGAGATTGATATAGAAAAAGAACTAGTTATCATAGTTAAGTAAAAGAAGAAGAACTATAAGTATCATATGACCAAAGAGGAGAAGGAATATGATGAGATGTGGGAAAATCTTGATTTCACACCATGGTAGAGAATTATGGTGTAGAGGGGTGTCTCTATCTAGGATTCAAAGAGACACTTGTTAGTCATAGGAATCTTAGTGGCTGTCAGATATTGTTTGGTGAGAAGATATGAAAACACGATATGTTTGTGAATTATTTTTATATATCTATCTATTGGAGAAAAGAATTTTGTGAATAAACTCAGTGGTCCTATCTTGAGAATGAGTTTACTTGTTGGTCATGGTTTTGATGTTTTGGTATAAAGGTGAGTTTAAATATCTATTTGCATATCAGTTTATGGTACATGCTAGTTGTGTATGCCATGGAAGTTCATAGTCTTCTAAACATGAGGTATCTCTATTTGAGTATTGACTATGATTGGACAATATTTGAAGTCTTGATTGAAGATATCATGTCATTAATGAAGCATGAAGTTAGAAAAAGATTTGTAAATAGTTAGATCCTAGGATCAGAGGATTGAGTAGTTGAATTTGAGAAAAAAGGTGTGAAAAACCTTTTTTGTGTGCTCAAGATGATAATGCCATTTATAAAATGTCTTTGGTTAAGGATGATCAACATGTTCATCAGCCTATTTCAAATGTTTATGAAGGATTTGTAGTACAGAGTTAGATTGGGTGGTTTTAGGAGGCTTAATAATAATCATGAAAATATCAATGCGTGTTTAGTTATAAAAAAATGTCTATGAAATTTCTTTGTGATGTGCTCTAGGTGTTTTTGAGGTCTGAAGGTATGTATGTGCCAATTAAGGTTTTTTGAGGGCTCTTAGTTTTCTCTACTTTTAGTTTAAGGGAAAGCAGGCCTAAAATGGGTTATAGGATATATGGGTTATAAAAGGTATGGAATCTCATTTTTTTGGTCCTAAAGTGTGTGATGGGTGTCTCTAGGTGCTGAAGAGTTTCATAGGTGTGCATTGACCAAAAGGAGGTTTGTTGACCCTACTTGTTTTAAAATTTTAGGGTTTTAGGATATACTAGAAAAGTGGTTAGATTTGTGAGTTAAGGTCTAAAGATTCTTAATATATTTAATGAGCCAAATGGGTGGTCAAATCAGGATTTACATATATTTCAAATTTTATGGTTCTCAATTTATTCAAATATTTTGTCAATATGCAGGGCTAATTAGGTAACAGGTTTTTAATGGAATTATATTGTAGAGGATGGGATTGGTGATGAAAATTGCTGTGATTGAGGGGGAATATGAGAGTGATCTATATATGATGTTTCAGGTCTTGAAGATGTTTCTACTAAAAATAGTGGGCTCTGCAAAGTTTCAAGTAGGGCTACAAGGAGGCTATACAGGCCTAGTTTGAAGAAGAGTGTTTTTTGCTTAGTTTATCCAAAAGAGAAAGGTATGGGTATCTAAAGGTATGTTATTGAGGTGGTTTAATTCATATTTCATATTTTGTATAGCTTAAGTTCATAATTGGTGGTCATGGAAGTGTCTTGAGAAAGAAGGTTGGTAAGCGTGTATGATGATTCATCATGGTGTGTGGAGATTTGAAGATGATCAAAACGTGAAATTGATCAAAAAAGTTATGGGGAGTCCTTATTATATGTTTATTTTATTTTTAGATCATCAAGGTCCTTATGTGCCCACTTTTTCATTATGTCAAAGGGGGAGAATGTTCATGTTGGGGAGAAAGTTCTTGATGTAGGATCATTTTGAAGAGAGAAAAGGTGAGCTATATATTTCTATATTGATGGGTGTTAACATCAATGAAAAATGGGGAGATCGTTGGAGAATTTTCATGATAATGACATAGAGATGCTCTGATGAGTGAATGAAATTCTTTGATAGCTTAAGTGATAATGAGAAAGTATACAAGGTGGATATTCTTGTATGCTTGAAGGTGGTTTAGTTGATCTTCAATGTTGACATGGATAGAGATGTTCAGAGATGGGTATGGTGATTGGATCATGTGAAAAAGTTCATATAAGATGTTATCTTTATTTTGAAATATTATGTGTATAAGTGGAATTCATATAGTTGATCATAGTTCTCATCTAGACACTTTGGGTCTAGTGGTATAAAATCTGAGTTAGTAGTTTGATGACATCACCATTTCCACATGAGAAGGAGTCAATGTAAGATGGTCATATGGTTGTCATCAAAGTAGTCCCTAGTTATTTTTTGCTAAATATCAAGTCATGCATCAAAGCACAATTAAATATATGAGGGTGCAAAGTTGGATTCTTAGATAGATTTCATTATTTTCCCATACTTAGCCAAATTTGTAAAGTTGCTAGAAAGAGCTAAGTATTCATGTTTATGAGGTCAATGCTCATACATGTGGATGATTTAGGAGAAGTTAATCATATGGGTTTGTTTAGTTTTAGACCTAGTTTATTTGTGCTAATTTTTAGATCATGCAATTGGGATGTAGCATGTCAAAAGATATGTAGATGCAAATTTGTTTTCTTAGGGAGTTTGACTGTGTTTTCTCATACTTAGCAAATTTTTCAATATGGCAAAAAGAGCCATGTGAGCATTTTGATGATTTTATATCTTTCACGTGTTAAGGTGTCAATAGAAATTGATCATATGGGTTTGTTTAGTGTTGAGCATAATTAATTCTCACTAAATTTGAGATCATCTAATAAAGCATGATAGAAGTTATAGATGATCAAAGTTGTCCTCTTAAGTAGATTTTGACATGGTTGGCTCTACGATAAAAGACTTTACAAAGGCACATTAAGGGTATTATATCTCACACGTGCAAGGGTTATAGGAATAGTGTGTCATACTGTTAGATTCTATTTTGTGAGGAGATCATCTAGTCCAAGTTTCAGTTCCTATGAGTAAGCATGGACGAAGTTATTAAGGAAATAATGGCTACTCAGACATGTTGAAAGGGTCCCCATACTTAGTCTTTTTTGTAAATTTTAAATCTTGAACAAGATCGATGCAACATAGTTTCTCCAAGGACTGAAGAGGATGAAATATGAGGATAGGTACACAACATTTAATGACTAAGCAAAGGTACAAGATAATGATCCAATGGTGAGTGGGCATTTGTATAGTTCATGGAATTGTGAGCTTTGATTGATAAAGTCCTAACTAATCCACCAAGATTGATAGAGCATGTTGAGTGAAACTTCCTAGATTACTTTGGTTGTATATAGGCTAACACTCAGACAAGATAGATTATGTGATATTGATCTTGAGCTGAGAGTTCATGAGATTTGAACATTTCTTTTGAAGGTTAACTATGACCATTGTTATTCAAATATTTGAATTTACATAGAGAAAAACTAGAGATCTATATTTTTGCCATATATTTTGACAGAAGATGAATTTACTCATGTAGTAAAAATAAAAGTGGTAGAGGACTCCAAGGTACATCTAGATAAACTGATTTGAGGATGTGAAATTAAGTATAAATAAATATATTGATCCTAGAAGTTGATTGTGTGTTCATGCTTGTTCTACAAGTGACCCCAGAAGGATATTCGAGCTCGTATTGCTGTTGTTTTGATGTCTGATGATGAATCAGCTATTAGATCATGTTTTAGACTCTATGACAATGCTTTGTGTGGATTTTGGAGGTGTGATCAATCTATCTTGAGTATGAATAATGGTTAAGAATTTGGCTATTTGTTTGTTTATGGTGATTATTTTCATGAGGTTAGTGTTTGAGTTGTTTTTATATATGTAAAGGTAAGATAAGTTGACTATGATATTTTGAAGATGTCTAAGGGGACATAAGGAGTGGACCCATGTAGTTGAAATTGGTATTGTGTTATTTTTTTCTCAAGAGAGTACTAAAGGAGTTAATGGGTTCACATGATACCTATACAAGATACAAAGGCCTTATTAAAAGGTGTAGTTCCTTAAGGGTGACTCATAGATGCTATGGCTGACCTATGAAGATTGTATTGAGCCATGTCTTCATCTGAGAAATGCCTTAAGTTCTAATCCATGACTAATGGCTGACCAAAGTAGTGCTTATAAAGACTATTCTATATATAGTGGAAAAAAAGATGATGTGTTCTAGACTTGTATAACTTTGAGAGGACTAAACATTAAAGAGAAGAAAAGGAGAGGCTAAGTGTGCCCAATGGTTGGGTAGATGAGTAGAGTAGATTGAGGACTATGAGTATGACTTATAGGTCCTATTTTTGAATCAAGATTAATGCTCTTGTAGGTTAATCATGAGCAAAGAGGCCTAGAGTGATTCAAAAAGATGTTTTGGATGTATTGAGAATGGGTGAAGGATTGTTGGTGTCAATGAGATCTTGGTGTCTAGTTTGAGAGACTAATTAGAATATGGATAATGTGTATGATCATCTGGTCATGTTGTTGAAGATGTGATAGAGTTTTTGTTTTGAAGAGTGCATTGAGTGTGTAGAGTTGAAGAGTGGGGATAGCTGGGAGATGCAATGTGTCTTAATTTCTCTTTGTATGTTGGTTCAAGTATGTAATGTGATTTGATCAACATGGAGTGTTTTTGGTGATAGAGTTATTATTGTGAAGGTAAAGTGTGATATTTAGTTGTCCATCATCAGGGGTTATAGACATTAATTAAAAGATGGAGTTATTTATTGGTGTTATTGTGGCAGCTCAACATCTGAGGTGGTTGTGGCCCCCTATCAAGGTAAAACTAGATAAAAGGTTTGGTTGTTATTGAAGATTAACTAAATAGGTGTGGTAGCACCTTGTGATATTAGAGTCTCACTAAATAGGGATTGTAGTTTCATGATTAGTTGGAACTGGTCTAAATTGGTTCTTATTTTATATGACAATAGTCCAATTGTAGGTTCTAATGGGTTTTATTTCCCAAGAGGGTTTCCCATGTATGTCATATGTTATATGCTTGATTTTGGATTATCTTTATTTTAAATAGATATAAATGATGTGTATGATTCATGAATGCTTATGGAAATTGATTAAGGACTTATAAAGATCAAAATTAAAGTTGGAACTAAATTTGAAATATCTAGGCTCATTGATTCACCCCCTCTCAATGATTGTATCTCTAACACTTTTATATTTTATTTTTTACTTTCCTTTGCTTTTGTGTAGCTTCTAGATAGTACACACCAGTCCATATTCATTTGAACATTGACTGCTTGTACCTTAGGGGCATATGTAATCATACTTCTTATGACCCTAGTACTCCTTATGATTATGCATTAGCTAATGTGTAGACTACCAACCTAGGTCATCCTATTTGAGACATTTATTGCTTTTATAGACACTCTTTTGATCCAAACATGGATCTCATATACTTCCCTTGCCTCTCTGCATGCCCACAAACCCTCCAAAAACATCTTAGATCCATTTTAGGGTCTTATTAACCACCTAGGATGAGCTATTGACCTAGGGCATGGATTATGAGGGAAACTCATGACCTAGGCCACACTTTTCCTTCACAAAAGCTATGGCCTAGGCCATAACCTGACCATAACAGTCAGTTTTCGGCCTCTAATGGCCAAAATAGCTAGTTTTAGGGGGTTTTAGCATTTAGGTGCCTTTTATCAATCATTTTCATTCATTTTTTCAGATCTTTTTCATTATTATTCCTTATCTTGACTCTCATACCGTATTGAATATATATTGATTCATTCTTGGCACTCTTGAATTTGATTAGTGATAGAGGATCCCATATACCACTACAGATTGACTTGGATACTCCATTGTTGCTTCCAATTATTCTTGCTTCATTGTGGCTTGCTCCCAGCTTCCACATTTGGCATTTGGTGTTAGAGATCTGACACCCTTTTATGTTCTCACTTCACCTCCTCCATTTCCTTTGGTTATTGGTTTGGACTTAGCTTACACATAACTTGGTCTTCCTCCTTCATTTCTTCCTAGCTTGGATTCCTAGTTGGTAAAACATATCCATAATATTTTTGAGATTGATCTAAGGGCACATTTTTATGCAATGTGAAAATTCATTATTATAGTGTAGTATATATGGTATAGTTTGATATTTTTATGTTAATTTATCTTGTTGTGTGCATTCTTAGAGTATATTTTTAATTGTATGCATTCTCTCAACCCTGAAAACATCTTTCTCCTTAAAAAATGTCTTTCATTTTCTAATTTTTCTTTATTTTGAATAATTACCTTGCTTGGAATATTCTCTTGTGTTCATTTATTTTAATTGGTTTGATTAAAATGACGTTTTGTCATTAATTCACATGATAGAGATAGTTTCATTTGGACAAAGGCATTAGCTTAAGTTTCTAAAATTGTATGCTTTCCCTATCTCTCTGTCTATTGAAAATGTCATTTCCTTTCCAAAATCATATTTTAATTCATAGGATTTCATGTTTATGAAATACATTTCATGCTTGGTAGTGTTATCCTTTTCAAATATATTGCTTTTTCATTCTTCAGGCATTGAATGTTACCCCCTTATTGCTTGATTTACTATGGTTATACTTGTTAGGGATAACTACATCCTTTGTGCACTTGATCATGATAACCCTAACCTAGTTTACAAGTATACTTATAGTTTGGAGCAAGATTTGAAATTGCATATCCTCTATAGGTCATGAGTAGCCCATAATGTCTATGAGCCTTTTATCATTCTAGGTTTTTGCTTGAGTACCCTCTGTACCCCCTAACAAGCACTAGCGATTTCATTTAAATTGTTGGAGCTAGAGACTCAAACATCAATGAATACTTATACATATACAAGATGACTTCAACCATATTAGACCAATTTTTAAACACATTTTTAAGAAAGGTAAAATTGTTATTTTATCTTTCCAATTCTATTTTTTGTTTGTTAATCACATAACTCAACCTAGGGATTATGATTGAAAATATATGTATTTAATTTTTTTTTATTTATCTACTAACATCTGAATAACCTCTCATGAATTCTTGATCTACATAATGACATACATGTGGGACCTATTGAAGGATTAGATGCATCCTAAAAACCTTTTTTAGATCATTAACATTATTATTACCATAATTAGCTTTCTAGCAAGCTATTTCACTTCATTTTCCTCCAAAATTTTATTAAAGTCTAATTAGGAGTAAACGGTGAATTCATGACTACATAATGATGAATTTAGAATGATCATCAGTTATATCATCATAAAAAATGGTGAAATCACCTAAATAATGAAATTGCTACTTATAGTAGCCAATTTATTTCCTTCTATTTTTTGTTTTCATAGTGTTATTCTATGGATTACTAAAATTGTTGACCTGGTTAGTAAAATCTCCCAACACATTAGTAAATTTTTTAAAAAACTATGAAATTGTCAAATTACCTTTTTTCATTTCTGTGTTTTCCTATATAATAATAATTTTTTTGATCTAATTAGTGGAATTATAAAATCCAATGGTGAAATTATCATTACACTTTTCATTATTTTATGTTTCCATGTTGAAATCAGTGAAATCATCCACTTCATTGGTGAAATCATAAGAGGTAATGGTGAAATTGGGTAGATCAACAACAAAATTGCTATAGAATAGTGATATTATTTATTCATTACTTTTCATTCTATCTTTTTCTATAAAATTGTGAAATTGAATCCCTTAATAGAGAAAGTATTAACCCTAATAAAAAAATTATTTTACTTATTTTCTATATGTTTTCATATCTGCAAGACATTATCGGTGAAAATGTTAACCTCGCTAGTCAAATCATTGAAACTAGTGTAAAAATCATTGTCCACCATAGTGAAATTGTTTTGACTTCTCTGTGTTTTGTATTCAATTTGTCATGGCAAAATTGAAGGGTTTAGCAATAAAATTGCTCTACATAATTGTGAAAATGTTTTGTATTAAGGTTGATAGTTAATTTCTTTTTCTAAGATCCTTTTGGCTAAAGAGTGGTGTTTTGAGTCAAACAATTAAATTTTTATCTTCACATATTGATTTGGGAATTATTATCACTCAGAAGTGCACTTTATTAAGAACATATGCCTATTCACACTCCTATTGATACAATGGAAACTATTCAAGGTGTGGGTGACCTCATGTTGAAAAGAATATCTAGATGAATGGATCGTTCCCTTTGGTACATTCTCCCACTTCTATCTAAAGTCTCTAATTTTGTGATTTGTTTACTAAGAAACGCAGAAAGGACCAATACTGAAACTGAAATTAGATATGAAATCAAAAATTTAGGGTGATGCACCAATATAAAAGTCAATTATGCAAATAATTTAAATACTTTATAAGTTAAATAAGTTTCACACATTCACTTCATCTTCATACAATAAATATTGCATTAGTATTTCATACATAGTTCTTGACAAACACTCACACTAGCTTAGAAGGAATGAACACAGGTTGAATTCACTTCCATATTAGGTAGAATTTAGACTTGGAAAATTTATATGACCTACAAGAATTATAATTTTTTTAATAAAGGCAAAATTTTCATACATAAACATAGGAAAATAAATCATTCACTAAGTTACATCAATGAATACAAGACACACATTTTATGAACAACCTAAAAATGTAGGAAAAACTAAATTTTTATTGCTTTAATGGTGATATAGTACAAATTTTGGAAAATTTTATGTAAGATAAAATAATACTAACTTAATATTCTATAAAAAGAGAACATACATATAGAAAATAAAGGAGAGAGGAGATAGATTAGTCTTCAATTAGGAGATGAATCCCTTGTTTAGTTATCCTTCACTTCAATCCAACACAACCTTCAACTCAAACCAAATTAAAATGTATAATATTAGATTGTAGACATTATTTATTGGAATATGGATTAGGAGGAGAGATAATATGTTTTTAACATGTTTGGAAAAGTCAAAGGTAAACATGAATGCTTTAATGGTTGAGTCTTGAAGAGATCTTTGACTATCTTCAATTAACTCCTTTCGAACATGAAATTAACTTATTTTGATCTTGCATGCATATTAAAGTTTCATTTATTTTACCTTTATTTAATTTTAGTGTTTTACTTGAATTATCTTGACTTATAACTTGGAGTTTGACTTGAGCTTCTTGACTTTCATCTTGCATGCATGTTTCTTCTTATTTTTCTTCTTTACTTAAATTCTTCTAAATTTAGCTCAAATGGGGAAGAGTAGGAAAGAGATATATTATTTAATTTTAATGTTATTGTATCTATAACTAAATATACTATTTTATTATGCATTTCATGATAAAAATCACATCTCGTCATACATATTCTTCAAAATATATCTATCTTATGTGGTTTTGGTAATCTTTTTCAATACACAATGAGACCCTGAAACTTGATGAATTAAATTATTTTATTATGTAATAAGTATAAAAATTACTGAAACATAATCACCATGGTGTAGCAAACCTTTAAACCAAAATTTTAGCTCAAATTTTCACTTACAACTTTTTAAAATACCATTTTGTGCTCTCTAGGCCTCAAAAAACCTTGATTTGGATTATAGAGTGTAAAATGAGTTATAAGCATAAAAATACAGTCCTAATATTATAATTGGATTTTTATAAAATTTAAGTACATGTAAAATTTTCAAAATATTGAAAAGTTTTCACTAAACCCTCAAACAAAAATTCATAAAAAGTGCCTACTTGCTGCCCATAGGGTGACTTAGAGATATTTTTCTTTGATCTGGACATGAAACACTAATTTCTAGCTCTATTTGTGAGAAAATAAGTGAGAAAACCTTGATTTTATTCACGAACAAACCTGTGTTTTTCCATTTTATCTATATTCAAGTATACTATAGACCTTAAAATATTTTAAAAAATTTAACTACATCAAAAAATGTATCTAAGTCAAATTTTAAGAGATT